>JARGXW010000170.1:0-239243 GCA_029204085.1 Mycena sp. CBHHK59/15 | reverse complement strand
TGTGTCCGACAGAGTGAAGACCAAAAATTTCAATTAACTTTATGGTCGCTAGTCTGCCTCTCAGAATCCTAGATCGCCCGCTGAGTTTCAGGGGCCCATAATGACTTCAAATCCCCCCGAATAATCTGCGCGTGTTGGAATGGGTGTATTTGCGGTGGAGAGGCTGGAAAGTGAGGAAATTATGATGGCAGGTAGGCCTTTCGATGCCATCTTGGAATTCTCCGCCTCAGCCTCCCTAGGAACATCAACAACTTCTGTTGCTGATGGACCTCGCCCGGGAACTCCCTGCCCTTGAAAACGATATGAGTAGTTCAAATGGAATCACCGAAGAAAAGAACGTCAATCACCCCAGACAACATGAATAATGAAATATTGATCTTACAATACACTTCTGGATAATACTTGTAGTCAGAGTTTATAAATACGTTTATAAATGACAGGCTGTTTGCAAAACAAAATTGACAACCGTTTCTAATCCCTTGGGAATAGAAAACAGCACCGTAGGATAAGCGCTCTAGCCATGCCACCATATAAGCTCGGTCATTTTCCGTCGTAGAATAATAATTAATAATGGCAAACTCGCGTCTGGGTGCCCTGCCACGCTGAATGATAGGTCGAACCATTCAACGGCGCCGCTGTGGAACCTGTCGGTCCAAGAACCAAAAATCGGTATTCTTCCTTCCTTGCAACAAAGAAGTTGATGAATTAGGGGTGCTCAATTATTCGGCCCATCTGCCCATAAATTCATGCCTCGGGACGATGGTCCATACGAGGTGGTGAAAGCCTTCCCAGAACGCTCTGAATACACCTTGAAACTGCCCAACAACCCCCAACTCTTTCCTTGATTTCATGCGCACCTCCTGAAGCGTTTCGTTCCCAATGATCCACACCCTTCCCGACTCGAGAGCCAGGACGTCCTGCCCCAGTCATTACCCCAAACGGTGCGGTTGAATGGACAGTAGAGATTGTGGATGAACGTAAACGGGGACGGGGTAAACAATACCTGGTACGTTGGGAGGGATATGGTCCCGAATTCGATGAGTGGGTTGCTGGCCAGGAAATGGAAGACATCATCGCGCTGGCTGTGTGGGAACAAGTGGAAGAGTCCTAACCCATTCAAATTTTTTGAAGGGGGAGGGTGTAAGTCTGGCGCTTACAGCAGTTCTCTACCCATAATTTTCCAGTGTTCGCCCGAAGGGCTAAGGCCTTAAATTTTTAAGGCCTTAAGGAGGCCTTAATTAAGGCCTTAAGGATTTTCCGCGGAACGTTAAGCCCTTCCCAAGGCCTTAAATTATCACGTGTATCACATTATGTAATCTTTTCACCCATCTTTTACGCGTTTCGACGCGTCAGTCAGCCATGGCACTGCAGGGCCTAAAGGACTATTTCCACCACGGGGCGCTGTAGAACAGCACCCAATATCACACATACTGCAAAGCTTGTGTTAACCGCCAATTGGAGAGTCTCGGAGCAACGACGGCCGACCTCCTTGTCACTTAAAGGCTCGCAGGCATTTGAAGCTGGTGAGATATCTTCTAGTGAAACCCCGTGCTCGGAAACCGTCAGTGCAAGTAATGGAGGACGAGGAGATATTGATGCAGGCGCTGGCCGATGCAGTTGAGGACGATGTCCCTGACGATGGTGCAATCAAGATTGAGTGGGACGACAAGTATCGCGGGTAGTTTACAGGAATTCATTGGTCGTTTACGGTTGTGCCAGATGGCGTGGTAAAATCATTTTAAGACCTTAAAAATGCCCTTAAATTAAGGCCTTGCCCTTATTAAGGCCTTAAGGGTTCACAAAACCCGATTTAAGGCCTTAAGGACGAAGACTGTTGACATTTTCTGACTGAGCATTCCGGGTCCTCGGACGCCTTAAGCATTGCGGGTCCTCGGATGCCGGCTTCACATAATCTCACTTTATTTTCTCTTCCCTATCTTGTCTTACACTTACATTACGACAATCTAGGTTCTTACTATTTCCTTTCTCCTCTGTATTGCGACCTTGTCTTACACTTACATTACGACAATCTAGGTTCTTACTATTTCCTTTCTGCTCTGTATTGCGATCTTGTCTTACACTTACATTACGACAATCTAGATCACTGTTCCTGTCAACAAAAAAAGTGAAAGGATGGTGTCGACTACATTAACAAACACATGGGATGCTTGTATAGTCCAAATCCTGCATAAACCATATGCTGTATGTGTCCGAAATAGGAAACATATCAGACCACGAGCTCTACCTATTACGGAAGTCCAGAAGGGTGTCTCCGCACTGTCAAATCATCCCATTCGCTGAAGATATCCATAATTCGTACTATATTAAAAATCTACCCAATTCTGAGACCTTAGAGGTGATATATGCGAGAACCCCAAATTTTCAGTGTTATTTCTTCGAAAGGGGGTGGCAGGGATTCTGAGGATACCATTCGCTGCGGATTTTCAATACGAATCGAACGAGCATATTGCAGGAGTGATTGGAGAAGGATTGGTTGCGTGGAAGGCGATATATGCGGGGGATCAAAATTTGAGAAAATTTGATCCACGCCCTAAGTTCTGCAAAGAGCTGTAAATACCGCGGATCCACCCATTCCACCCATATACATTTTCAATGGACTGGGCTGTGGGCTGGAGGCATGTTCTGCAACTATTCGAAAAGCTCGTTCCTGTTCTTGTTTCAATTCTAATCCGGGCCGCTGGCAGATATCATTGATCAGAGTGTCATTGGCTTCTTTTGGGTCGAGTTGACCTGTAGAATGTCGTTGTCCTCGAGGTCGGTGCCGGAGATTCCCTAGAGTTCTGCTCTCTGGACCAGAGAGGCTCGTTATCGAAGCCTGCGGGATATGCCTCCAGACTGTGCTGTGCTATAAAGTTTATAGCAGGCGCAATGCTATGCTATAAATTTCTGGCCCCAGAGGTCAATAGCTAGCAGGTGTTAATAACATGCTTTTTAGCATTCAGCTAATAACTGCTATTTAATTTCTAGCTGCAATAAATAACGTGCTAGCTATGCTATATTCAATCCTCGACATCCCAGTCCTGATTCTCCAGCTCCACCATCGCCTCTGCCGCCTGCGATTGAACTACGCCCTCTGCCGGCCCTGCGTCCTTTTTCCTCCCAGCCGAGATGACTCTTGCGAGAGGAACACTGTCCAACCGGATGTAATCTTCGACCGCCCAGTGTGTGGACGAGCGGATGACCCTCGGTACGGTTTCCAAGCTCGAGGAAATCGCGTTATCCACGCGGTCTGTCTCGGCAAGGTCGTAGGGGTCAGGCTGACTAAATAAGGCCTGTTAGAGTGCCTCGCGGTCGACATCTTGAGGCGCGACATCATCGTCGTTGAGAAGATCCAAGAGGGACGGGGTGGAAAGGTCTGTCGAGGACGAACCAACCGCGAAAACCTTCACGTTGGCTGTGGCGCTATGGGTGTAATTACCTTCCGTAAGACCAAATTTGTACGGTTGTGACAGATGCGCAGTTGCAATGAGGTGTTTCGGAGTCATTGAACTCCGTGCGCTTTGATGCGCTGTGGATTGCGGTACACAGTGCGCTGATCGCAGGCAATACAGTAAACGACCTTGACAGGTTTCTGTTGCGAATTGATTTCGTCCTCCTCGATGATCAGATTATCAACGAGTTTGTCGTGTCTACGCCCCACTTGCTTGGCCCGGGCTGGACCGACTTCGCCCTCGGCTGGGGCACCCTCTAGATCTAGTATACGTTGAGCACGAATCTGGGCGTGGCGTCGGTCCCTTTCGGACTCCGGATCCCCAGGTACGGCAGCCGCGGACTTCTTCTTCTTCTGGTGTTTGCCGCCTGAGACGGCAGAAGTGCTGCCGGCGGGAGGCTGCCGGGACAGCACAATTAGACGACTGTCAGTAGTACCTCAGAATTGTTACACACCTCCGGTATATCTTTCCCATCCTCAATAGCGTCGACCACCGCCGTGAGATGAGCCAGCCATGCTGCTCGCTTCGGAGTTCCTTCGGCAGTGTGGGTTTCAATGATGGCTTGCCAGTTATAGTTGTCAGTTTCGATGTATGCCGAACGCGCAATTAGAATCGCTCCGAGCGCCGTTTCTGACAGCGGCATTGAGAAGGACTTCGAGAATCGAGATGTTAGTCACGATGCCGCGAAAATTTTCGTTCTCACAGTCACGTCAATCGGGCCACTGATCCGGCTGTCATCTTGGTATTCGACACATTTAATTGGATTCTAACGTTCAATTCAAGGTCTACAACCCTTCTAGACACTTAACATTCGCTTTTTTGAATTTATAGCAATAAATAGCAGAGCATTTTGGGCAGTCCCAGCTCTAGCAGTTAATAACATGTTAATAGCATGCTATTAATAGCAGTGTTATTAACATCAGAGTTTCCAACACAGCGCCCTGGGCGGGTTCGACTTTGACGGTATGATTTCGATGTTTTTGACGGGATTTGGGCCCTTCACGGATTTAACGAGACCTGGAGGATCTGCCAAAGGCAAAGAGCTGTCAACCCCGAGATCAGGGAGAGTTGGGGGGCTCAGAATCTTGGAGATGGACTGTGAGGATGGTGTGGTAGCAATAGGGATGGTTGCCAGCATAATGTCTTGTTCGGAAAAGGGCTCCCTACCAACATGGGAGGAGCTGTGATTCACGAGAAGCGGCGCGGAAACCTAAAGACATGGATGAGCTCCGAAAACTTTCAGAAGGTTGGTGACTTACAATATTGTCCGAAATATCCTGCTCGAAAAAGTCTTCTGGACCAAGTTCGGGGAAGTTGTGATTCATGAAGAGAGGCACAGCAGGCTAGAGAGACATGGATAAGCTTCGGAATTTTGTTTAGAGGACTGGCATCTTACAGAGGTTTTCGCACTTTCAACAAACTTTTCAAACCACTCCATGCGGAGATCTCGAGCTTCTTCAACCGTTATGAGCTTCGTGTTGAATACTGCATGTTCGATTGTATTTGCGGTGTAAACACCGCAATGAACAAAATCAACCTGCTCGGGATGTGGCAGCATATCTCCTCGGTTGTCGAATCTCACGTCAGGAAATGAATTGTCGAGCCACTTTGTAAGATGGGGTATGAATTGCTTCGCTGCCGCCGGCCGTCCCATCAAATCACCTGTGAAATTTTAAATCAACTTTCGCAAAACTTGTATCAGAGATAATACCATACCCTTATTAACCCTTATCTTATTATAAGGCCTTATATTCCGGGCAAACCCTTATTAACCCTTACTTTGCAACACTGGGGAGGCCCAACACTTGCTCAGCCGATGCTTGCACGTCGGCCAGCTCGCATTGGGCTGCGTCATCGTTCATCGATGAGCAGGGGCAAGAGGGTAAGCAGAAATGACAAGGTGCATCATTATATAAGCCGAATCCGAGACATTTTCGACACACTGACCAACAATCAGAACTAAAGTTCTGTTTGTGAAAGTGATGATGCACAACTGCGGTTCCAAATGTGTGCACTTTGTACTTATTTGGCCCCCACCCAAATCCCATTTTGGGACGGTCAAAATACTTCTTCGTCCTGTTACTGCTACTGTCAAGCTCTCAGCTCGAAGTCTAAGAGTGGAATGTCCTCAAAATATGTTCTGTATATGATATTGCAAAGCCTAATCATCATTCTCTTTACAGGCACGCCACCTGACTAGTCCTGCATTCCGAAGACTTGTCAGATTCAGGGCCTGGTCCATCTGTGCCTTAGTTCAGAGGGGTGCCATATCCATGTTGGTGAGTCTTTAGGTGGTCCAGAGGCCACAAATCGCCTCTGGCGGATGTGGAGTCGCATTGTTGTGCAATGTTATTTCCTTATGTAATCCACTTTCCAGGTGCCATTTGGCGCTAATTCGCCTGAGGTTCCGGGCGCCCATTTGCTCTGGCTTCAAGTGACAAATACACTTGAATTATCATTTAAATCAAAGTCTCCAGGACAGAATTTTTATTCTCAGCTTAATTGTGCTGTTAGCGTATGCACCATCTGTGCATTTCATGGCTGTAGAGGAAATGAAGCAAAAATAATAAATTGTGTCCTGGAGACTTTGATTAGAGCTGCATTGTTGACATTATCTACATACAAAAGTAGCTCTCAACTGTGCTGTACAAAGTGCCTGAGAATTTGACCAAGGATTTATTTGGCTTGGGTGCGTGGGAAAAGCACGTTGGAGTTGAAATTTCTCGATGCATTGCGCATCAACCAGAACAAGGAACCCGTGCCTTCGGCATGTAACACACACAGGCTTAATCTCAGTATTTCAGTTTTTGAAGTTTATTCCCATCTGTTCAGCATGGATGACAGCAGCAGCAGTAGCTCTACGTGACATGGGAAACCTAGGGTACCCAGCACAGCATTATTCACCAGGATCTCAAGCCCACCAACCTCTTACTTAACGCCAACTGCAACCTAAAAGTCTGTGATTTCAGCTTGGCGAGGAGCCTCAAAAGTAGTGCTACTGGCGGTGAAGAAGTTGGCTTTATGACAGAATACGTGGCGACTCGGTGGTATCGTGCCCCTGATATCATGCTGTCTTTCAAGATGAATAGCAAGGTGTGATCTGTGATACGCACTGTTGAGGGGGAAGCTCACATAGCTGTTGGCTAGGGGGACGCGTGGCTTAGCAAATATTGCCACTGTCCCCAGCCGGAAGGTCCCGGCTGACATAATCATTATGCATTATCGTCGTGGGTTCGAATCCCACACAACCGTGAGGAGGTTCAGTGGGTATTGAGATGGTTGCAATCCCGGCTCCGAGTCCCACAGACTGTGATCTGTTCTATCATGTGTCTGCATAAATGCATTCCTGCCTCGGGATCTGAGGAACCCTTCCGGCTATTTGCCAGTGCCTCAGATGGGTGTCACGTGCCAATGCTTCTGCAGAGGTGAGGGCACTGCTCGCACGACACAACAAAGTCGTGGGCAACATCCCAAAAATAAAAATAAAAATAAAAATAAACATAGCTGTCAGCTATACTTAGGCAATAGACATCTGGGCCGTCGGCCGCATCTTGGTAGTCTCGGACCATACTCTCATGACATCCCAATTTGGGAGCCCTGTCATGAGAGTCTGGATCACAACCAACGACATAACTGTATGGTTGCAGTCACGACTTCGTGACAAACTTTTGTCCCGATTTGGAAATGGCTACTACGTCTCGAGTTTTTAGTGGGAGATTGAGTCATTGTGTAAATAGCATGCTAGGATATATATCTACAGATCCCCCGGAGCAAAAGTTCGAAAAGTGAAAAAGTTTTTTTGTCCACTAAGATTTTGCGTTTTCGGTTCGGGCCGGCCATAACCGGTGGCTGTGCCCCGCCATCACTCGCGCTCGTCGTCTTCCTCTGGCTCCACACTATGCCGCGGGTATCCCAGGGCACCTTTCATCAGCACAGGGGTAGCGGGGGATGTTCGCCACCTCTCAGCCTAGCTTCCAGGCCTCTCAAACTCAATCATACGATGATGGAGACAATCTGTGGGAGAGTGATTCAGAATCTGACAGCGTGGAAGAAGACATCGACTGTTTTGAGGCTTGGGACGTGCAGCCGAAGCCACAGACGTATGGTGAGCGCGAAGAGATGCGGCGTGAGAAGCGAGAGAAGGCTGCTGCCAAACTTCGTGCCGCTGAGATGTGGAGTGCCGAAAGTAGGGAAAGCCTAGCATTGAATAAAAATGCAGGTGCGTATCTTCACGGTGGAATATGAGCAGTAAATTAATCGTTATGTTTAGGCACCCACAGGGGAGCTTACGGTGTCGGTGGGGCGTCCAAGCGAACCGTTCAATTAAACAAGAAAAAGCTGTGGGACGCCTTCAATTCTGGTTCTCTGAAAATCTCGCGGGCTGAATTGGATCGCCAGCTGGCTATCATTGATGCAACCGAGGCCCCCGCTGCCAAAAATTCGACTCCCCTCGCTTCTGGTTCACTGCCGGCTCAGCGGACTCTCATCAATATGTTTGCGAGCCAAAAATGTGCCCGTGCTCCCTCTCCGAATGATGGATGGGAAGAAATTCCCGCTCCTGCTGCTTCCTTCAAACGCCTCCGGACCGATGCGCCCGAGCTTCCCGCGGAGGAGGAGTCTTCGTCCGACGAATTAGATAAGGAGGAGGAGGTGGAGCCGCCGCTGGAGCAGGTTGAGGAAGAGGCACGGGAGGAACATGGGGACGAGGTGGATAACTCTACCGTCTTGGCAGACGACATTGCGGAGTGGGTGGACACTATTCTTGATGACGCAGCCCCGCAGGAACCCCAGGAACTCGGGCTCTCGCCGCCTCGTCTCTCAAGCTAGCACGCAAGCAGAAGGACTATCGGAGTGAGGTTCTTTTGCCTCTCTGGTCGATTTTTATCGCTGGATGCCTCGCATGGGACGTCTCTGGGCGGCACTCCGTGTTGCTAAATACCATGGTCGCGGGCCGGCGTTCCAGCGTGTCATCGCTGCGCAGGCTCGCTTTTTCGAAGCGAATGGTGCACTCAAATCCAGCCACCAGGGCCATCGGGAAAAGTCGAATGGCCTTCTCGACGATGAAGGATTTTATCTCGGGGTTCAACGATGGTTGTGAACGCTCGAGGTTGGCACCGTAAATCTGTTTTCCCTCGCCTCCATTCTATCCTGTGTCTGACTTTAATTGCAGGTCAATCCGAAATTCTTGCAGCGCCATATCAATAAACACTACTTCCCTCACTTGCGCTCAAGAAGAAGACGATTTCGATCCGGCACTGTCAGCGGTGGCTTTGGCGGCTCGGATACCGCCACAAGCGCCACCAGAAGGGTGTTTACTGGGACGGGCATGAGCGTAAGGATGTGAGGCGGCGGCGCAAGGAATTCCTCGCAGAGCTGCATGCCTATGAACACCTCCGCCCGATGTACGCTGAGCCTGACATGCGGGAGGTTCTGCCCGAGCTTCTAGGCGACGACATCGAGCACGTCGAAATCGTGCATGACGAGGCCAGCTTTCATTTAAATGACTACCAGAACAACCAATACTGGCTAAAGCCTGGCGAGCAGGTCCTCAAAAAGAAAGGCGGTGGTCGTTTGATCATGGTGTCTGCATTTTTGTGCAAACACTATGGTCTTCTCACTCTTACTCCAGAGATGATAGCAGAAAACGAGAAAATGGTGGCTGAGCTTCGTTTAACAATCACAGATTCGACGACAGTGATATATCCAGATAACAAGGCCTCGGGCGACGACTATTGGAATATGAAGCAGATGATCGAGCAGGTGAGTCCTTTTGTTGCTGCATCTAACTTTCTTGTCAATTCTAATTGAACAATAGCTCATCATTGCCATTCTCATTGCTCGTCATATGTTCCCCAAAGCTGTCATTCACTGGATTTTCGATAATTCATCCGCGCACGGGAGTCTTGCACCAGACGCATTAACCACCACCAAGATGAATGTGAACCCGGGTGGGAAGGTTCCGGAAATGCGCGACACAATAATTCCTGCCAGCAATCCGCACGGCCACGCAGGCGAAGCACAGAAGATGACCTTCGACAAGAGTCTGCCTGCCAACCACCCATACAAAGAATTCAAGGGACTTCCGAAAGTAATGAAGGTGATTTTGGCAGAGCGGGGATATACAAAGGACACCAATGGTAAGACATTGATCGGCGACTGCAGAGCATGCAAACTCGCCAAGTCTTGCAAACCTCATCTCGATGGTGCTTCGGCCGACGAGGAACGAGAAATGCATGGTGATGATGGAAACGACACAGAAGAAGAAGAGGAAGAACACCCTGTGGATTGTTGCATGCGGCGCTTGCTCTCGCTTCAACCGGATTTTGCTGGCCAGAAATCTCAACTCGAGCTGGTGCCGTTCATTTTACTTCTGACAATTTAATTACTCATTCACATTGTAGCTGATCGCAGCTGCACCCAGGATAGTGTGCCATTTCCTGCCCAAGTTCCACCCAGAAATGAATCCGATCAAATATTTCTGGGCTTGGGTGAAGCGGTGGTTCCGGGAGTGTTCTAATGGAACTTGGCAAAAAGCCAAGGACCTCGTTGATGATGGCCTTTGGCTCTGCCCCCTTCCCACCATCCGGCGATTCTATCGGCGTGCACATCGCTACGCCAGTGTCTACCGTCTAGGTGCCACAGGGCCGGTTGCCGAGTTTGCTGTCAAGAAATATTGATCGCACCGCGGAGTGCGTGCAACTGAATTGGTGGATGCAACGGCAGAGTGGAAGGCCAAGGCAGATGCAGTGTTGAAAGGGGTGGTACCGACTCGGACCAAGGGAAAGGGCAAGGCGAAGGCGAAATAGGTACAATGAATTTTGAAATTTCTGCTCGAGATTTTGCGCTTTTTTTTCCCACGCTATGAGACCCCAGATTTTTTTGAAACGAAAAATTTACCTACTAACTATACCTACTTTCATGCCTAATCCTGAATCTCTAAGGTCCTAGACCAAAATTGCGGCTTGACATGAAGTCTTGGGAGCAATCATACGTATACTTGCTTCTACTTGTCATTCGTCTCTATCTCTCTTAAAATATATGATCGCTGTCTCTCGTTCCCTCTCAGTAAAAAAATGGGCCAAATCCACGAGTCGCTACTTCGGCTACTTCGAACGACGGCCCTGCCGCCATATTCCTGGATTAAAATAGCCACTACACCACTTTAACTAAATCACTAGAGGCGTTCCTGGAACCTGTACTGGTTTCAAAATACCTCGCTTACCCTCAAACTAAATTTTCTGATAGATGACCGATCTCTCTGGTCGTCAATCCAGATCTGTTCAGATCTGTATCGTCATATTATAACCTCTTGCATTGCTATGGCGTCCATTTCGTCCACATCCCCTCTGCACTTCCAAAAGTGATTTCCTTTCTTGAGAATCCATCAGTAAGTAAAATCGGAAACCCATATCTATGCAAGCCTGATTTCACCAGTCTGGATGGCCACCATTGCCATGCCCGACAGTACACCGGACACGGACGCTGAAGTGTCTGATTTGTATTACGCACTAAAACATACTCAACCTGTACGTCTATTATCCAATTCCTCATTAATTTACTGTGCTCACCCTTATAAAAAAGCGGTTTCCGTCCTTTCAATACGGATTTTTGTACAGTACTCGATGCTCTGATCGACGTCTCGTGGCTGTTCCTGTGGATCATGGTATCGACCGACTTGCCTCTATCAATGAGCTCATCACAGAATATTGGGTGCCCTCGCTCCAGCCTGCCAATGTGCGAAATATGGAAATTGGCCGCCTTCGTGTTGACAAATTCCCGTTTTCACCCATGCCGCTGGACTATCCCTTCACCATCTTCTATGTTCCTCAGTCGGCGGGACCGCCGCCCAATATTGATCTCAACACCTGTCCTCAAATTCGTAAAGTGGCAATTCCACGGTATGGGAACGTACTTGTTGTTCGCGAGGGCCATCGCAAGCCGATTATCAATGTGGACTGGAAGGACGCACATCTTGTTGATTTTCTTGTGGCTACGTGATTATTTTTTAAACCTCTCATTACTGTTGGTTCTGATTATCTTCTCTCTAGTTTAATCGCGACAGGTGCTCTGACTTAACTTATGTGTAGTATACATCACTAGTAGATGCAATTGCACGCGAGTCCAAATATTCCAAAACAATAGTACACCGACCGGCGACCACCTCTCTTCTCTTCTCCCTTCTTCCGCCCGGTAATTGGGGTAATTGGTTTCCGCTCCTCATCAAGTATAGCATCAAGTATAGTGCCCTATGGATAGATGAAGTGGTTAAATCTCAAAGCTTGCCGCACGAAAAAAAAAAAAAAATCTCGTTGGAATCCCCCCAAAGAAATCTCATCTACAACTGTTAAATCTTAAATCTTGTCTGCCCCAAAAAAACTTTGCTCCAGCGTGGTTTCATGGTGTGTTTTTGATGCGGCAAGCGATACCCCAGTTCCGTTCCTGTCCGGCTGGTGCTATCCGCTTTCCCATTCTTACTAGGCTTTTTTTGGCTGTCATGGGTTTTGTTGCTTTTGTTGGTATCTTGTTGGTATCGGCAAGCAAGACCCTGTTACGTTCCTGTCCGGCTGATTCTATTTGCATTCCGTTCCCTAGGCTTGCTGTTTCTATCCGAAGTCCCGTTTCCTACTAGCCTTGCCACTTCTGTTTTCGCGAAAAAAATATCTCCGTGTGGATGCTGTTGGTGGACCCCTGTTCCGTTCCTGTCCGGCTGTTCATGTTTCTATCCGCCATTCTAGGCTTGCTGTTTCTAATTGCTGTTTCTAACCGCTTCCCATTCCCTAGGCATTCCTGTTTCTGCTCCGAGCTCCGACGGCTCTATCTTCAAAACAGACCTCCATTGGGCTTCGGGCTTCAACGCGAGATGCTACTTGACAATTGGACAATCCCTCAAAGTATATATATTTTTTCTTTTATCCGCATTCCCATTGCCTAGGCTTGCCGTTTCATTTTTTGTTCCTGTGCCTGTTCGGGCGGCTCCATTGAGCTTCAAGGCGAGACACTACGTAACAGTTTGACAATCCCTCAATGCCATTTCTGCTTCTGCTCTCTAAAATATAATGAGTGCATGAGGTGGTCGCATTGTTACCTCTTCTTTTCTCCTCCCGCGTCACCTCACCTCACCTTTACCGCTGCCTTTTCGTTTTCTTCCCGCGACACCCCTCGACATCCTCCTAATTTGTGTACGGCTGTGTGCGCGTGCAACCTTACTCTGCAAAGTAAGCTGTACTATTCGTGTTTCAATTTGACCGTGACTTACCTTATTTCTTGACGTCTTTCAGTCCGTCATTGTCACGATTGTCCCATCTCCTCCTCTCTGCCCGTGGTTGCTCGTCCTCATTGCGTGCGTTGCTGACTTATGTCCCATCCGTTCCACCTGATTTATTTATTGCATCTAGTTTCCACCCTCTTCACGCATTCACTTTCACAATCGTCAGGCATGTCTCTTTAAAATTTGTTTGTCGTATGTCCACTGATTGGCAATATTGCCAGCTACGATGGCAAAAGGCCAGGTGCATAAAACAATCAAGACCGTCAGAAAGAACAAGCAATCCCGCCTCGATCGCCAATATGAGCTACGGTCTGCCGCTGCTCACGTCCAGACCACCAATTTTCTGGCTTGCCAGGAGCTTATACTTTACCACTTCCTCCAAGCTTGCACGTTGGCTAGTTTGATATCATTGAGTCACACTTCTGTCTACTTCCGCACTCTTGTTAAAACCCTCCACCGCATCCGCCTTCTCGGAGTAGTCGAGTTTTTCGTCGGCCACGCACACGTCAAGGACTTCTTTACGGTTTTGGAAAATACGGATTCCGCCATCGGTGGATCCAGCATGGCGCTCGTTCTCGCACCTCCCATTCATGATACAGAGGATTGGGTTCCCAACGACCTCAACATCTACTGCCCTCTGGGTCTATCCTCCGCATGGAGTGAGTTCTTCAATCGTGTACGCCTTCCACCCGCTCCGACCCAGCCGGGGGTATCTCGATTGTACAGGACTGTAACAACCTCTCATGTTCTCTACAACTCTCAAATGGTGGTGCGTCCTCCTTTTAAACTCTATATCTCCTCGCTCATTTGCCTCTACTCAGAACCATCCGATTACCATCTCAGAGCATAGACAAGTGTGTTATCACGCCGGCTGTTGCAGCGAGCACAACACTGGGTCCGTTTTGTTGCTCCGTTTCTTTTATAACATTGCTCATTCAGATCGGTATACAGGAATGTGCATCGCAACTTGCTCTAATACATATATTTTGTATCCAAAACTTGTCAACGAACGGCGGGCCCTCGAGAGATGGCACGAGCCAAGCATCCAACGCTGTCTCGACATCCAGGAGCGTGGGTTTCGTAGGGATGGATCTGATTGGGGATTGGTGCAATAGAAAGTACAGTATCCTCTAGGACTCGACAGAATTTATCGAGAAAGTGTGACTTGTGACTTTGATTTTGATGAGTTAGTTTGATGCCATTTGTTGATTGACACGTTCACACCTCGTCCCATCTCTCTTCCACGAGCAACTCACCTAGCTCTTGGCTCCTCCCCCCAGCATTGGCTATATATGGCTTCCTTGCATCTCTACGACGTTCAGGACCTTCTGCGAGACAAGAACATAGCTTTTGGTCTTGCAGAATACCCCAGAGACTTTGTACCCACTCGCGATATGACATTGAATGGAGGCCACTACTACAGTTATAAGAGCCTGAGAGCTTGCGACTTCTCTCTAGGCAAGCCGAAGTTCAAAGCTGTTATTGTGGGCAGAGTGATTGCGCGTAAAGCAACTGTATGTAACACCAATTTGAATCCAAATCCTGCCTTCATCAGGGAAACCGCCCCCAGAAATTTTGTGCTATTTTGTGAGAAAATGTCAGAAAATTGCTTGAGTTGCTGGAATGATAAACTTTTAGCAAGAATATCTTCTTGCCCAAAAAAATTACAAACTTTGTTGGACTTTTATGCAAAACTTTGTCAAGGAGTTGCTCAATTTTGTATGCATTATCTGGACACTTGCACCGAATATCTTAATCACATGAGCATATAGCACACCAGGGAGAGTTGTATTAAGGTCAATAACATAGAGTATAAAGGTGTATGTACAGTAAAGAGTATTAAACGGGGTTATGATTAAACGAAGGGCGTGCGCGACTCGAGCGGGATTATCAATCACTGTCTGTTGGCGGAGCCCGAGGCAGCGGTGGCAACAGGGACCGACGATTGGCTCTGCATATGATCAGTTACGATATCCATCAAATAACAGCGAAGCGGACGCACGAAACCTTCCGATAAAGATCGTGCATAATCCCATTGAAGGCCTTCCCTGATTTTCCATTGCGTTGTTCTTGCATGATGTCGAGGAGGGTTTTGTACATGCCCTCCAGCCGGGCCTGGTTAAATTCGGGGGGGGGGCACGTAGTGCCCGGTCGAGTACGCAAGCAGTGATGCCCAAAGCTGTAGAAAACAAATATCAGCAGTGTGGATGCACGAAAAGGGAAACTTACATTAACTGTAGCGAGGCAGATCATAGCATAGGGTAGAACAACCTCCTCTGGACGGTCAGCTCGATGGGATTTCAGCTTCTTCGCGTACTTGAAGCCTAGCGCTTTCGAGCTGCTCCACCAAGTCTCATGGATGAGGTCAACAATGGCGGGGGCAAGGAAGGGTGTTTGTACGTTGAAAACCTTTTATTGTACGTGAGATAATGACGAAAGAGAGCGTAAAAAGAAAGACGAGCCTTCATCAGGAAAAACTGTCTGGGAATTAATTCCCCGGTCAAATATGTTGCAGGATGTAGCTGCCTGTAGCACAGCGCGTCAGATATCTAGCTCCAGTAGTTCGCGTAGTCCCTGTAGCATCGGGCCGCCCATATGTAGCACATCATTGTTGCCGCTGATTGCCATGTTGGACCAGATTGCCGCATGCCAAGTCTATCATACGCTATGTAAATTGCGCCAAAAAAATATACGCTGCGTTGCCTCGGAAAAGGTGTTGATACTTTTTTTGGCAGCCGTGAATTGCACCAGGAAGCACCAGACATCGAGACTTCACGGAGGATGTTGAGGCGAAGGCAAAAATCTGCTCAGTCAATTCAAACTCCGCTCCATCATGGCGTGATTGATGGATGGTTGGTTGATGCCACGTCGCCTCTTCTTCTCTTTCCCCCACCACTGTCGACCTTCCCCACCTTCGTTCCTGCTCGTTTTCGATCTTGTGGGCCTTCAAGACATCATGTTCTAGACCTCAAGTGGCTACTGTTGGACTCTTCGAGCCTCAAATACAGGCCTGCAAAGCTTCAAGCGTTTACAAATCCTGCTGTGTGCGGCGCGCGTCTCAAGCTTGAGACGCAAAATTCCCTCCAGAACCCTTCAAGCTTTCAAGGCCACAAAATGTTCAAGCCTTCAAGCTCTCCACCTGCCGACACCCTCATCAGCCCCACTTGGGTGTACACTCGAGGCCGCAATTCGAATGCCTCGTACACTTGAAGTCTAAACAAAACTATATCCGGAGGGTCTGGACTGCACGTACGCTTCCTAATTTGCCTTCCTGTCCCCTCCTTTTCTGACAGCATCATAGCGACGCCCTCTCCCTCTCCACCCACTTGGCCCTCGTCATCCCACTCCCTTCCTCTCCCTCGGCAGCGCGCGCTCCGCGTGTCCTTAGCCCGTGTGGAGACGCTTCTGGTGTCCTCGCGTCAACACCCTTCCCCGCGCGCATCTGGGGTGCACTGCCGTGGCGGCGCCTGCTTGCGCGGACGCTGTCCTCCACGTCCTCCTACGACCTAAGATTAGTGTATTTGTATTTGAATATTATTGTGTTTCTTGCTACCAATGTGCCCCAACCCTGCGTGATACTTGGAAACAACAGAGCTACGACGAACTACTTCGAGCTACGTTGACTACAAGTCTACGGCGCTACAGGACTACGTAGCCAGGCGTGTGACTACATCGAACTATTTTTGAACTACAGAGTTTTGGCGGGCAACTACATCGTGCTATATTTTGGGGGGGTAACAACGCTGCTACAGGAGCTACCTCAGCTACGTAGGGCTCCGTATCCACCCAAAATTTTCCTGATGTTGGTGTCCGCATTAGGAATGGCCACGGGGTCCCGCGCCACGTCAGCGGCCAAGGCGTCGTCAGCGACGGCGGGGGCCTCCTTGGGGCGGGGGACCGACGTTCCATACGGGAAGATGAAGCATTGGTCCTGGAAGAGCTGCTTGACGATGGACCGGATCTGGGAAGGTGTCATACCGGGTTTGTTGAGCTCGTAGTGTGTGGCGACTTTCGAGAGGGCGCTGCTGCGGAGGGCTGTCCTCAAATTGCTGCCGCGGGTGCAAATCTTCGGTGGGTCAATGAGTTGTCAAATGGGAGGAACACCACATACCAGCGGGGCGAGGCGGCCGCAAAAAGTAGTATCCTTCTTGGCTCGCTTCTCAATGGCTGCGGCCCCATTGTGTTTCTTGGCGCAGAGACGGAGGAGTCGAGAGACGAAGGCGGAGCATGAGGGTATGGCCTCATAACCATCCTTGAAGGCGATCTCGTAGAGGGAGAGCTCCATAGCGTCCTTGGTGACTTCCTTGAGGAGGGAGGGCTGCTCGAGGAGCTTGATTTGACCACCCGTGGCTGGAAATACGAGGCGCGCGATACGAGGCCAGTCCGTCTCGACATATACCTTGGGCTGGGAGGCGGATCTGCTGTGAAGAACCTTCGAAGCGCGGATCTGCGGGTTCTAGGGACACCATGAGGACGACAGCGTTAACAATGTCAATCACATACCTCTTGGTTATACTTTGCTTGCTGCGCCGTCACCTTCTTCTTGCTCTCGACGATGACCTCGGGCGATGGGGACTGCAGCTGTGAGCAAGGAATGGATGGAGGGAAAGGATTAGGCACGTACCCGCTTGTCCCCATCAAGCTCCGGCTCTGATTTGTCGGCGTCGACATCGAAGTCCGTGTCAGGTGGGATCGAACCCATTGAAGAGGAGGAGTAGCGGCGGCAGCTAACTTGCGGAATTTCCTCGTTGTCTTCAAAGTTCCGGAGATCGTCATCCTCCAAGGTAGCAGCCGACTTCGGACGTTGCTGAATGACCTTGGGATGCTGAATGACCAATTGAGAGGAGGTACAGAACCGAAATAAGAGGACATACTTCACGCTCCATATCGCCGATCAATTCCTCGTCTTCCCCAGACAGAGACGCGTCGCTGGATTTGTCATCGTCCGCAGCCTGACTGGAAGCATCGTTGCTATCCTCGTCCTCTTCGTCGCTGGTGGCCTTTGTAGCTTTGGCCCTTGGCTTCGTTGGCGGTGGATGGCGTCGGCGGAAGGTTCTGGCAGCGAGAAGGATTAGTCTTTTCGCATTCAAGATAAAGGTACGAAGACGACTTACTGGGGTGACTCTTGGCCGGTTCCTTGACTGTTAAAGGGAGGTCAGGGGTGTGAAAGGGAAGTATAGTCGCAGCTTCACCTCGTTCCTCCTCTCCAGCGTCGTCTTCGTCGTCCGAGAGAATGGTCTTCGGGAAGAATTCTGATTTTTCGCATTGTAACATCACCGGAACGGGAGCTGAAGAGGACTCACTTCGCTTTTCAGCGCTTGAGGCCGGAGTCGCCCCTGCATCGTCAAGTCATTGAATATTCTGTCCTCAAACGCCAAGGACATACCTTTAGACTTGGATTTCTTGGTCTTGGACTCCCCGGCTACGCCGCTCGTGTTGTTGATGGTGGCCTTTCTAACTGGCGTGACTGCTGGGGCATCTTGATCGATATCCATCTCATTGTCTGCCAACAGTGGTGGTGTTGAGGAAGGAATGAAATGAGAAGATGAACGAACATACCAGAGGTAGGACGAGCCTTGGCTTTCTTCGCTGTCTTGGGCTGCTGATCTCCGGTGGTGGACGCTGCTCTCTTACGGGCCGGGGCATTGCCTCCGGCACTGGGACGGGAAGATGGGTCCCAAACTACATATTACTGTCAGGTGTGTCCTTCGTTTGTGCAAGGACTTACTTTTATTCTTGAGTGCAGTCTTCTTGGCTGCGCGCCCGCCCGCTGAAGTTGCTTCCGCAGTCAGTAGCAACACAAGACGGGTGAGGTGGCCAATGTACCCGTTTCCTTGGTTAACTGAGCCGCATCCGCATGTTCTCAGGCACGATTTTGGGCGCGCGTCCGTCGAGCCTTCTGGGCGGGGGTAAGCTTTTCCTCTTCGTCTGAGGTGTCTGACAGTTCTGTGTCGGTCATAGTGAGTGTAAGGGGAAGGTAAATGAATGTGGGATGAGTTAAGGAAGAGAAAATGGAAAGAGACGGGGAAAGGGAAGGAAAGAGAGGTGCGCCTTTGTTACGTATATTTCCTCACTCATGGCGTGTGTTTCCTCCGCTTAGTTTCGTTTGGGGGCCCCATACTGATGCAGCAATGATACGCGCGGCGGTAGTTGGGCGATGCCTGTACTTAGCAACGCTCCAATATCACTTCGTTCTGCCAGCTACCATGCCTGAGTGCCCAGGATGCGGGATCACCTTCATTGGACATGCATACGGTCTCCATTTTGACAGAACAACGAAAGTGCGCTGTCTCGAAGTGCGGGAAGCAGCAGAAAGCCGTGCTTTTGTTTCTCATTCCGATTCCGACGACTCGGATGAATTTGGTTCCGAGATCGCTGGCAGTTTTCCGACTGGAGGCGGCTCATTTACTGGCGATTTTTTTGGAACCGATTATACCGAAGCGGACTTCAATTATAGCTCTGCTGATCCATCGGACTCGGAGCCTGAGCCAGATTGTGATTCTGAAAACGACCCAATTGCAGGGGATTGTCAGGCAGCTGCCAATGCCCGAACTGGTGACTACGGGTGGGAACCCCCGCGTCCAGAACCAAGTACAGCAGGGGAGGCCGATTAAATGGAGGATATTCGTTCAGATATACCTCCACCCACGCGCGAGAAGCGGAAAATTGCAGAGGATCGCTTTCATGAAAAACCAATCATCGTGAAATTCCCTAGTCCTCGGGACGGGGAAGCGATCTCAGATAAACGCTCAGCATCCGCAGAAGAGCAATACAGTGCCACATTAGGGACTTCCGACAATATATATGCTCCCATTGCGACAAAGATGGACTGGAATATAGCGAGATGGGCTAAATTGCGTGGCTCCGGGTCTACTGCTTTCACGGACCTTCTTCAGATCGAAGGCGTAAGTCATTTCGATTCCTTCTCGAACCCGCCTCATAATCATACTTTTACCAGGTTCGCGAAGCGTTGGGATTATCCTACGGGACGTCGGCCCAGCTGAACACCATAATTGACGCGAAGCTGCCGGGTCGGCCGAAATTTACCCGCACAGAGATCCTCATTGCAGGCGAGGCCTTCGACCTGTATTCTCGGAATATTATGGAGTGCATTCAGGCCCTCTTTGGAGACACCGACTTTGCGCCCTATTTATTTGTGCTTCCCGAGCGCCACTATGCCGACAAGGATCAGACGATTCGCCTCTATCATAACATGCATACTGCGAAGTGGTGGTGGAGCACGCAGGTAGTTTCTCGTTCAATTCAGTATCGATTTTCTTTGAGAATTTTTTTGAAGGTGCAGGTCGAGAATGATAATCCTGGCGCCACCATCATTCCCATTCTCCTTTCCTCCGACAAGACCCAGTTGACGATGTTTGGAAATAAAACAGCCTATCCAGTGTACATGACAATTGGCAACATCCCAAAGGAAATCAGGCGCAAACCTTCTCGTCGCGCATACGTTCTATTGGCATACCTTCCGACGTCTCGTTTGGGCCACATCAAAAACAAAGCTGCGCGTCGCCGTACCTTGGCCAACCTATTCCATGCCTGATTATCCTTCATCACGGCTCCTCTCCGTGACGCTGGCTCCACCGGTGTTCCCATGGCCAGTGGAGATGGTGTACTGCGGCGGGCACATCCAATTGTAGCATGTTATATCGGTGACTATCCAGAGCAATTGCTCGTCACTTGTGTGAAAACAGGATGGTGTCCGACTGGCCAGGTCGACCACGCCAGTCTCGGCGACGGGGAATCGAAATGCTCCCTTCGAAATCTAGAAAAAGTCCTTGATGCCCTGGACCAGCTGGATCAAGGTGGTGCTATATACACGCGCATGTGCCAAGATGCAGGGATAAAACCTGTCGTCCATCCGTTTTGGCAGCACCTTCCATACACAAACATATTCCTATCCATCACGTCCGACGTCTTGCATCAGTTGTACCAGGGAATCATCAAGCACTTAATTGAATGGCTGAAGGATAGCCTCGGTGAGGCAGAACTCGACGCTCGCTGCCGCCGTCTTCCCCCAAACCATAATATATGTCTATTCATGAAGGGTATTTCACACCTTAACCGGGTGACAGGTCGAGAGCATGACCAAATCGCTCGCTTTCTCCTCGGCATTATCATCGATGTCAAACTCCCTGGTGGCCTGTCGCCGGTCTGGCTTGTGGGTGCGGTGCGAGGCATCCTCGATTTCATTCATCTTTCTCAATACCCGTTGCATTCAACGGAGACACTGGCCAATCTCGAGGAAGCCCGACAACAGTTTCATCAAAACAAGAGTATTTTCGTGGATCTTGGCGTCCGCGAGCATTTCAACCTCCCCAAAATCCATTCAATGGAACATTACCCTCGGAATATCACACTTTTTGGGACCGCCGACAATTACAACACCGAGTACACTGAACGACTCCATATCGATCTTGCCAAAGACGCCTATCGCTCTACCAATCAGAAGGATGAATTCTCGCAGATGACGCTGTGGCTGGAACGGAAGGAGAAGATTGTTCGTCACCAGCAATTTGTTGATTGGAAACTCGCTGGCTCTCCAGGTCCGCCCATCATCGAAAACCTTAATCCGGGAATCGTTTACGAGCGCAAACTCACTATGCCGAAGCATCCTACTCACAAAGCCATTAAATTTACCACACTCGAGACCGTGTATGGTGCTCCGTTCTTCCGTGACGCCCTCACCCGATATATCGTCCAGTTGACAGATCCCGAGCTATCATCAGCTCAAATTGAGCGCGAGGCAAGAAGCTTTGATGTCACGTTCAATGCTGTCCCGGTTTTCCAAAGAATCAAGTTTAGCACATCGGACCCGTATGCTAACGACGGCCCCACGGACTCCATCGTTGACTCTATCCACGTTCAGCCGAGGAAGGTGCTGAAGAACGGAGATGATGTCCCGGCACGATTTGACACGGCATTGGTTAATACAGGGCAGGGCGGCAGGGCAGGTACCACTGGTGTGTCCCCCTCTGGGTCATCTGATTCACTTCATTCGCTGACTTCGGTGATTAGGATACCGAATCGCCCAGGTTCGGGTGATTTTTACCCTTCCAGAACGACTTGCCAAGACTGTTTTTCCATTGAACGTTAGGCCGCCAAAATATTTGGCATATGTTGAGTGGTTTTCAGCATTCAAACCTCAGCCGGAACGACACCACTTGATGTACAAGGTTTCCCGAGTCATCAGGAACGGTGATCGTTTGGCCAGCATCATCCCTGTGGATAACATTCGACGTAGTATCCATCTCTTGCCGAAGTTTGGTCCTGTCGCACCACCAGAGTGGAGGTCGTACAATGTGCTGGATAAATGTCCAGTATTCTTCGCCAATCCGTGGACTGATCGTCATATTTACGCAACTCTATACTAGGATAAAGCATGTACACGAGCATTGTGAGAAATCCCCGTCCAATTATTAGTAAAATGACTTAGGAGGAGGGGGATACTGATATTTTCTGACGGGCGCCACCAGGAGGCAGCCCGGCGACTTCCTATGTCCCTTTTCCGTGTCCCTCGGGACGAAAAAAGAGGACATAGGTGATTTAACGAGTGGCTGGGAAGGCAGCAGTGGCAAAATAAACGGGACCTTGGGGTATTGAACCAACACAAGGGTTAATAGAGTCGAAGCAATTAACCACTAGACCATATAGAGATGATGACCAGAAATATATAGAGTTAACGAGCTGACCGGGAGGTTGTCAAAAATTTTCACCAAATGAGCATAAAAGTATCTCAGGTTCCATCAAATGTGAAAATTCAGAACAAAGATTGCACATTTGTAGATATATTTGTGCAAAGTGTGACCAAAATTGCGAAAATTGCAAATTTCTTCGAGGCACAAAAAACTATTTGATAAAATTGCATAAAATTCTCAGGGAGGTTTTCCCTGATGTTATTTATTAATGCTCTTGTGTGCAAATCCAGCCCAGCAGAAATGGGGTAAAACTTCGCATTGGACTTCCCCCCGACACCACCTCCGATTTAACTGCCTTGTACAATCAGCAAATTTCACTTGTACGCGCCATCGAGGAGGTGGACAATATTAAAACAATCTGTTATTTTCTTTCATTGAGTTGAAGTCACACAACAACGCTGACTGAATACTTTTCCTTCTTGCTTCTGCTACAGTGCCCGTCACCACTTCTCCAGCACGTGCTCCTCGGGCCCAGGAAATTTTTGTGAATTATTTGTGATTTTTCTAGCCAGGAAACTGGCCAAAAGAATGCGTTTCGCACAAAGATCTAATTTTTTTCCCACGGTGTTTCACTTTTCCGGGGCTCGGCGATTTTTTTTGTGTGTACCTAAGTGGGGCTCTTGTCAAACAAGACCAACGGCCTCCATCACGTCAGACGTCGTGTCCTTCCTTCCAGTCCACGGGCGAGATGCCGAAGAAGACGAACGGAAAACAACGGGCCGCAATCAATCGTGAAGCTGCCAAACGCAATGAAGCACCTGTCGTCCCTCGCCTGCCTGTAGATCCGTCACTGACGGTGGACCCCACATTTGTGGATTCTGATCCTGAGTCGGAAGCCGGACAGCCAGAAATCTCGGCGCCAGTGGAAGTAGATATTTTTACCAATGCTCGATCTTAAAATGGGGTAACTGACCTCTGCTTAAAGCAGATTCCGACGGCATCCACCTCCCTCAAGCGCAAAAATCCGGATGACGACGATCTCGGACGTGCAACTGATTGTTGCATGCAGCGTGTCCTTTCACTCCAACAGGACTTCCGTGAGGAAAAACCCCTGCTTCAGCTGATCATTGAGAAGGCCGGCCACAAGTGCCTATTTCTGCCGAAGTCCCATTGCGAACTGAACCCTATCGAAATGGTTTGGAGCCAATTGAAGCGCCGTGAGTCTCTCAGTTTTATTTGGTTCATCCGTCTGATTATTGCCAGGTTTCCGTGAATTGACCGACGGAACATTCCCCTGTGCCAAAACCCTTGTCCCGGAATCACTCGACCTCATCTCAAATGATAACATCCGTCGCTACTTCGGTCATTGCATCAGACTTTTGACATTTGACTTGTGACCTTGTACAAGGCCAAACAAGCCCGAAAAAGGCCCGAAAAGCCGGCAAGCTCACAAAGTGACAAACCTATGTCCGAATTTCACAAGCTCGGAGATCTCGTCCAAAAATGGCAAGTTTTCCGAATGCTACGAGAGCTTTTGTGTGCTGCTGCGTGTGCTGGGGCATGTGCTAATAATTGTAGAGCTTAGTTGTTGTATTGCAGGTCAATCCCTCACCTCGGAGGGGGGTTATTTTTTGACTTGCGGCCTTGTTCGAGCTTGCCAGCCTGTCGCTTAGCGTTGCCAAGCCCACAAGCCGGAACAAGGCGCAATCAAAATGTCAAAAGGCTGATGTGCTATCGATACATGGATGCCTACAGGTGTGCTTGCAGTGAAATTCTTCGGTATCTCGTCGACTTTCTTGCAGGGTGGGTTTAAACTTGCGCCAAGCTGCATATGCAGTAAAGGAGTTCAAGTCTCATCACCGGATCCCGGCGAACGTACACGAGCATGTTGAAATAAGCCCCAGAGGAGAACATCACAAGGAGATGCAGAGGCCAACGATGGGGAACTTCGTTGTAATCCGGTAGTGTACATGCTTGTAAGTACACTACTTTTATACTATTTCTCTGGTGCAACCGTTACCAGGAAACCTTAAATGGCAATGGTGAGGTTGCCCATACCACGGTAGGTAGTGACCGAGCTCGCAACAGCTCGCACAGCTGTGCACAGCCACTCCAAATCCAACAGAGCACGTCGGCATCGTCGAGCGCGCGTCCAGGCCCTAAAAATCCTAACCCTAATCCGTCCCAAAAGGGAAATGACATGGATTAGGCCTCTTCGAGGCGGAGGCTGAACCTTGGATGAATAAATTATTTGAAGCGAAATTGGATCAGATAGACGCCAAAGGCGCTTAGATAGAGATATGATATGCACGACGCAAAATATTTATAAAACGTGAGGGGTCTTGATTTTTTTTTGCCTCTAAAAATCTGTAAATTCAAAGATCCTTATCCTATTTGAATCTACAGGACATCTAAAGCTCGCGTCGAGAAATGCTCTGCCAGGTTGATCAAGCCGTTGATGTGCGCCGTGGCCCCGTGACATGGGTGACAGATTGTGACAACTGCTCTCTGCCGCCACACTGACGGCGGACGCTCAATGCGCATCTCTCTCTAAGCTTTCTTCAACCTCAACCACCCACGGCCAAGAAAAGTGATTGAGTGCGTTATGAGGAGACACGACAACTTTAGTATGATAGGCATTGGATGATGCCTATTGATGGGACTAATGCCTATCACAATAATAAAAATGCCTATTTTGCGGGTGAATGCCAATTGCTTCACAAGTGACTATCATTTCATGAATGCCTATCCACCGAGGCTTTCTCCCCCCAGTGTGACCACGGGATTGTTCAGATGCAGCGCACAAAGAGTGCAGCACATGCCATTTATCCGCGGCACTCGGCACACATCTGCGGCACATCAATGATCAAGTGTGGCACGGCACACGCGGAAAATGCCGACCAATGAGCAATCGGCGACGTCCACGTCCGCCACACCGACTTCAAGGGCTTGGGGAAGAATCTTGCCTCGTAAACCTACTTGACATTCTATTTCAAGGGCACCCCACACCTTGGATTTCCTTTGACGCGCACGCCTGCACTCTACGTCCGTATCGCACGCCCCTGCAACATCCGGCGATCGGAATCACGTGACCAAACAAACCATCACAGTCTTACCTCCACCTCGTTCTTGTCTCAGCATGGCATTAGCTGGGTGGGGTGAAGGGCGCGGTCGTTGTGACCGTGGTCACTGAAAATATGCGTCACTTTTCATGTTACTGATGTGACGACTTGTTAGGCAGTCAAGCGCGCGATAGGCGTTTAAGCGTGCGCGATAGGCATTTGAATGCGGGATAGGCATTTAATTGCGTGATAGGCATTCAACTGCGCGATAGGCGTCTGTTGAATACCTATCCTACTAAAGTTGTATGTAAGGTATCCATCAGCCACAAGCAACTGACGTTTATGTAATCGAGCGTGACACGTCCAAAAATGGGCAAAATCACTTTAAAAATGCGTCAAATAATCTCTGGACGCGATCTCGCTAATCTGGTCCTACAATCTATGCGGTTATGGATCAGGATTAGGGTGATGTACTCTGATTTAGGTAGAAATAAGTGCCAAATATCTAGAAGACTTTTTAGTCATTTTTGATTGACACGTCTGCCATCTCTGCCCTATCGACGCGCCTGCACCGTCTTTCTGAGTCCTCAGGATGGGAAGAAAGCGTGCATTCATCCTGACACGCATCGAGAACCTTGCGAAGGGTGCTAAAGCGGTGCTGGAGAAGCTTTCTCCACGTAAAAAGAGGAAAACAAATGGGAAAGAAAATGTGCGTACACTAAAGATAGTGCGCGCAACATTTCTCTCACAACTGGAAATCATTTAGGATTCACCGGGCAGGCTTTCTCGGTCGTCTTCCGTCTCTCTGGGTCCTGTGGGCCCGTCCAATACGTCTGATGTCTTCCTCGCGTCAGAAACACCGTCGACAGCATTCTCTCACACGGGGACCTTCCGGACCTCGGCCAACACTCCTTCCGCTGCCCCGGGCCAGTCTTTCCATGTTTTCTCGCTTCCCCCTCCTCGGCCACGCGCGACGGTCGAAGAAGTGCCCGATGAGGATGACATATCTATCCTCACCGGTCGCTCTAGAGCACACAATTCTCAGGCTGGCGACGACTCGGACAGCGACGATCCTGAAGCCGATCTTGAGGAAGAAATGTCACGTACCAACACATCTACGCGCCTCCCCAGCGACTTGCTTCCCGATGGAAAGCTGCGAGAGGCTCCTGGCGTTCCTGATGCACTGGCTGCCCTGAAGGATTTGCGTGAACTGCTCCGGCCACATCGTACAACTGGCCGTGGATATAAGGATCCACATGTTGATCCTTTCGTGCGTGTCCGAATGGAGGCGATGCAAATCATGCTTAATTTCTATACCGCGGATCTGTCGAAAACGAAGGGACACTGGGCAGCATCTTCGTTGCAGGCGGCTGTTTCCCAGGGAAAGGGAAGGTACTGCGCACGCCAGTTGCGAGTGATGGTCCGAAAATTCATCGCTGACCGTAATATTCTCCCGCTGAATCCGTACGGCTACTGGAACACCTCTATGCTCGTTGACGAGGAGCTCCAAACCGAAATTAATCTCTACCTCCAAGAACTTGGCAAAGAAATTACTGCACAGAAGCTCGTCGATTTTTTAGCACGGCCCGATGTCGTCCAAAAACACGGTATCACTCACAAAATCTCGCTGGCAACGGCGACGCGCTATTTGAAAACACTAGGTTACAGGTAAGTATCTTTTTATCTTTGAAGAATTAAGCACTGGCCAATGCGAGGCTAGATGGATGCATCCGAAAAAGGGGCAGTACGCCGATGGTCATGAACGACCCGATGTCGTCGATTACCGCAACAAGAAATTCCTTCCCGCATGGAGTAAAATCCAAGCCCGAATGGAAGCATGGTCGGCCGACAATCTCCCCGAGTATGGGCCGTTTCCTGAGGGAAAACGGATTGTTGTCTGGTTTCACGACAAGAGCATATTCTATGCACATGACCGTCGTCGAAAGACCTGGTACCACAAAGATGCACCAGCTAAACCTTACGCCAAAGGGGAAGGAGTGTCGTTGATGATTGCAGACTTTGTCTCTGCAAAATATGGCTGGCTTCAGTCTCCTGATGGCAAAAGACACGCTCGAGTGGTGATGAAACCTGGGAAAAATAAAGACGGCTACTTTACTAATGTTGAGATCCGTGCGCAGGTGAGCTTCAATCGTCGCATCGGTACACAGCTGATATTGCCATATTCATGTAGGCTAAGGTTGCGATGGAAATCCTGAATGAGTATTATCCCGATGAGCACCACGTCTTCGTTTATGACAATGCCACCACTCATTTGAAACGTCCCGAAGGATCCCTTTCGGCTACGAAAATGACGAAGGGTCCATCCGACAAGTTTTTCGTTCAGGTCAACAAGGTCGACGAGAGGGGCAAGCCCGTTTACGATAGCAAGGGAAATCTTGTCAAAGTTAACATCCAGATGAGCCCTGGGACCTTCAACGGTCAACCCCAGCCGCTCTATTTCCCCAACGGGCATCCACAAGCCGGAATGTTCAAGGGAATGATTCAAATCCTCACTGAACGTGGCATCCATACGACTGGGAAGCGTGCTCAGTGCGCGGGATTCAAATGTGAACCACCGGCATTGGACTGTTGCTGCCGCTGCATCATCTACAACCAGCCCGACTTCGAACAAGTGGAATCCATTCTCGAGACCGATTTCAAGGAGGCTGGCTTCGGAATTCTCTTCATTCCGAAGTTCCACTGCGAGCTCAATTTTATTGAGCAATGCTGGGGCTACGCGAAGCGGCTTTATCGTCTCAACCCCGAGTCCTCCCGTGAGGACGCCCTTGAACGGAATGCTCTGGAAGCTCTAGATGCCGTTCTGCTTGTGTCAATGCGCCGGTATGTCATTTCCGACACAAACTTCTTGCATACTGATTAAGTTCACTAGGTTTGCAAATCGCTCTCAACGCTTTATGGATGCGTATCGGGTTGGATTAAATGGGTCTCAAGCAGCGTGGGCAGCACGGAAGTACAGGGGTCATCGAATGGTACCAACGACCATCATGGACGAGCTAGAGAAGGCCGGAAGGGGCGAATAAATAGAGTTTTTTCAATAAATTTGCTTCTACGATTCCAATTTTTGTTCCTTTGTCCTGATTTTTTTTGAGCACACACATGAGAAGTATAAGAATAGATTGTAGGAGCCGATTTGGAAAATTGTACTTCTACCTGGTTATACGATTAAATCTTTGTGCGTTGACCCGATTTGGGTTGGTGTGACATCACGTCACAGACGTTGGTTGCTTGTGGCTGATGGATACCTTACTCGTTATGAGTGCGGCTTCAGAGTGACTTTCGACCGACGGATTCCGAGTCCGAACGGATACGGACCCGAACATAAAGCAGATATGACTAACCATAAAATCCAACCCGAACCTCTTTGCTCACAAGAGAGGAAATGGAATTGTAGACAGGTAGAATTTTCGACTAACAGGGAGGTGTAAAAACGTATTCCGACATTGTCAATTTCAATTCTGTTTTCTTTGCTTTCTTTTAATATGTTTTTGTGCAATGACTAATTTGTCATGACTAAATTGTGTTTGTACTTATGGTCAAAAAGTGACCGCAATCGATGTGCTCCCACATGTAAGTAGCTAAACCTAAAGGTTCAGCCAATTACCTTACGTAATAGGGTTACGTTTCATTTTTGTCGGGGTCGAAAAACAAATTTTTGTTCAATCGTTCTGGGAAGCACACCATAGCTTCTTTAGCATCTCTTATGGTGTTCTGAGGTGTTTTTAATGTGACTCTTCATTCGGGCAAAATGTAGTTACAACTTCTATATTTGGGATTGATCACTGCCAAATCCGGAACCGTGATGTGGTGACGGGCACTGTAGCCAGCTAGAATACAGGAGGGATTGATTTCACAGAGCATGGATGGATCTGATGAACTCACAGTAAGCCAAACCGCCCGTGGAAACCATCCTGATGTCTGATGAGCATGCCTCCAGATCTCGATTAAATCCAGAGTTTTGCAAGGTTCTACTTTGCCCGTCGGCTGTAATGTTGCCCTACTCGTGATGCTTACTCGTTTGGAGACCATGGCTGGTGGTCTGGACAGTTGTGTGAGGACCACCGCAGATACCTGTTCTCGAGTAAGCTGGGCTTCAATCTTAGAAAGATCCTCGATTGACGACTACTTACAGCCGTTTGCATGTATTCGTGAAACTCGAAAAAAAATCTCAATGATCATGTGCGTGATGTGTGACCAAATCACGAACGTAAGCTGCCTCGCACAAGCCTCACCCAAAGCACATATATATACACGTCTCATGGATCGATCCATCCATCTTTTTACCCCCATGGCCCCCGAAATCTCTCTGGATTTGAAAGAGCTCATTGTCAAATGGTACAACGACCCGGAGGATGAGCGCACGATGCAACAAATCGCCGACCTGGCCGACGTCTCCATCGGACTCGTCTCGAAGACCATCAATCTGCACCGTAGATATGGGCAGGTTACGAATCCGTTAGGGCAGCGCCCCGGACACCCATACGGCTCATCGACGCTGAACGATGGTGATCTCGCTTACCTCACAGAGATCTTGCGGGTCAACGCGACTTTATATCTCGACGAGCTCCAGTCGAAACTCGCCACCGTTCGGGACGTCCATGTATCACTCTCCACGATCAATCGCGCGCTTTCCAAGCTTGACTTGCCCTGAAAGCAGCTCACCAAAGTTGCAGCGGAGCGCGATGACCAGCTTCGAACACTCTGGGAAGCGCAGATGGCGGAGCATTTGGATCCGGATGTCTTCGTTGCCCTCGACGAGAGTGCCGTGGATAACAAGACGGCCCAGCGTACACATGGGAGGGCCAACGCGGGAACTCGTTGCGTTCAGCGCGCCACATTCATCCGGGGGACACGCTACTCCATATTCCCAGCTCTCACGATGGAAGGTATCGTAGCTCTTGATATTTTCGAAGGTTCAGTCACCAAAGATCGCTTTCTTGGATTTCTCAGAGAACAAGGTGTACGTGTCCCACATTTCACGTCTTGATACGTACTGACCGAAGTCAACTTCAAAGGCCCCAATCCTCAATCCTTACCCTGGAAAGCGAAGCGTTGTCATCCTCGACAACTGCTCCATTCATCATGACGAAGAAATTCGAGCTCTGATTGAAGGAGAATGTGGTACGCATTCATTTGGTAGCGCCCGTGAGATATGGGTTGACAATTGTTTAGGGGCCCGGCTGGTCTACCTTCCACCGTACTCACCCGATTTCAATCCAATTGAAGAGGCTTTCTCGCGCATCAAGGCATTTTTACGTCGCCACGAAGGGGAGTTCACAGGGCCGGAGAAATTACCCTGGTTGATTACACGTGCGGTTGCAGAGATTACTTCAGAGATGGCTTGTGGTTGGTTCAAAGACTGTGGATATATGTAGTCGTCGTCACATACTATTAGAGGGTGCGATATACTGTATAACTAGAAGAAAACTATAGAGGAGCACATGCATGAATTAGCGAAGTGTCCATAGGCCAAGCGCATAACTAGTCTAGAAAGCAATCCCGCGGCGCGCCCGCTTTCCTTCGACCTTCCCCGTCCACTGGCGTGCAAACTTCTTCAGCTGGTGGACCTCTCCCTCCGCAAGTCCAGTCAGTTCCTGGAGCCGCTCCGTTGTGACCGAGCTCTCACACAGAATATCGGGGGTGAAACGACTCTCATGGAGCTGGTCCTTGGCTTTGTTGATGGTAACATCAGGGATGTTCTTGGCGCGGCAGAACGCGTCCATGAAAACGTCCAACTCGTCCTCAACAGCAGGCGGCGGAGAAGACGCCTGCATAGGACTGCGAGGAGCAGGAAGAATAGCCGGAGCAGGAATAGCAGCCCGAGGAATGTTACTTGCCATGTTCTGCGCCATCATGGCCATCACGGGAACCATCGATGTGAGGAGCAAGTTGGTGGTGTCGGAGCTCGAGGATGGTGCTGGTGGGTGGGCGGGAAAAGGTCCCGAGCGGCCCCGGGGTTTGGACGTCGATGCAGAGGTACTGCCAGTCCATATGGTCAAAAGCTCTGGCGGAGGAGGGGCCTCAGCCTTGCATTTGCCGGCAACCTTGAAACAAAAACGAATGAAACGAATGAATACAGGATCGAGCCGAATTTGACAATGACTTACGACGGCCTGTCCCCACATGTTGAGACGGAAACGATTCATCTCAAGGTGCTGAAGGTCTCCGTTGATGAAACAGGTTCCGTGCTCTGCACAAGAGTGAGCGGACTTGATTTCGTCGACTGCGGAGGCGACGGCGATCTGAGCGGGACTGAAGTTCTCGGTGTTGGGAACCTGGGATAATTCAGCAAAGTAACAGACACATGGGTGTCTATACGACGTACACGGGTCCCAAAAGCGAGTTCGGTTTCGTAGGGGTCAGGGCCAGGGGAATGGAGCTATAGCAAGATCAGACAAGTTTCAGATGGATAGAGCAAGTCCCGTACCCGCTTGGACCTTGACAAGAAACCCTCCATACCGTCAAGGTCGAAGGCAACACAGACAGTATCGAGCTTGGGCGCGATCTTCAAAGTGTCTCGGAATTTGACGATGATGATCTTCCAGTTGGCCTCGTTGGAAATCACCGCTGCGCCGGTTTTCCCGCCACTGTACATATTAGAAAAGATGAGGGGAGGAGAAGAAGGGATGTACGGAGAGCCGGACCAGGAGACCCTCATCAGAGGACCATTCGCAATCCCCGCAACATATTTGTTCTCATAGTCGTGGGCGCTGAGGGCGATAGGGATGAATTCGACTCGTGACATGGACAGCACTTCGACTGCTCGTGAGACGAACTTCGATTCATGCTGTTTCTTGGGGCGTGCATTGCTGCGAGGATTCTTGTTGCGTTCCATCCACTCCACAGTGACGTGAACATATTGCAGACGAGGTCCTACGGCGGCTGAAAGCTGCATGAGGAATATATACCATCCGGGACAAAGATAGCGGACGTACTCTCAGGAACCTGATTTTCAAATGGGGTGTCGTCCTCCACTTCTGAGGACGGTGTTGAAGAAGAATGAGTGTCTGTAAACTTGTGTAAGAGACGAATTTCTAGCTATCAGGAAATTTACCTTGTGGCATAGAGCCGCCACCGGGAGCATGAGAATTAAGGACGATATCGGTCCCAGGAATATTATAGGGGCGAGCCAGGTCAGGAGTAAATGTCGGAGCCACAACTAGCCCATGGAAAGCAGTGCCTTGAGCGGGATTGTGAGGGTGTGCCAAGCTGCGTCGCCCACCAGACATGATGTGAGAGGAAACATTATGTCGTTCCACCCTTCGGAAAGCCCACATTTATAGATCTCGGTATGCACGGGCCCTTTGAATGTTTTCTTTTGCATCGTATCCGGGGTCATGGAGATCGCGGGAGGGCAAAGACAGTGCCAGCTATCAAGCCGAGCGTGGAGGCCGACATTGCCAACGTTGAGCGGGCTGCCTGACTCCAGGAAGAGGCCGAAAAGAGCGATTATTGGCCAGGAGTGATGCAGAGGAAACTGTTACATCTTTGTGGATGCGTAGAGACATCGGTGGTAAGTCAATGAAGTCGTAAAGGTGGTCGGCGCTTAAACCGGAAACGGATTGTCACTGGTCACACATCACGCACGTGATCGTTGAGATTTTTTCGAGTTTCACGAATACAGTGCCCGTCACCACATCACGGTTCCGGATTTGGCAGTGATCGATCCCAAATATAGAAGTTGTAACTACATTTTGCCCGAATAAAGAGTCACATTAAAAACACCTCAGAACACCATAAGAGATGCTAAAGAAGCTATGGTGTGCTTCCCAGAACGATTGAACAAAATTTTGTTTTTCGACCCCGACAAAAATGAAACATAACCCTATTACGTAAGGTAATTTCCTTTTTGGGACGGATTAGGGTTAGGATTTTTAGGGCCTGGACGCGCGCTCGACGATGCCGACGTGCTCGTGTACGTTCGCCGGGATCCGGCGATGAGACTTGAACTCCTTTACTGCATATGCAGCTTGGCGCAAGTTTAAGCCCACCCTGCAAGAAAGTCAACGAGATACCGAAGAATTTCACTGCAACCCTGCAAGAAAGTCAACGAGTACGACGTCTGACGTGATGGAGGCCGTTGGTCTTGTTTGACAAGAGCCCCAATTAGGTACACACAAAAAAAATCGCCGAGCCCCGGAAAAGTGAAACACCGTGGGAAAAAATGAGATCTTTGTGCGAAACACATTCTTTTGGCCAGTTTCCTGGCTAGAAAAATCACAAATAATTCACAAAAATTTCCTCGGCCCGAGGAGCACGTGCTGGAGAAGTGGTGACGGGCACTGTACATGCAAACGGCTGTAGGTGTGCTTATGCTTTGGTTTGTCATGCAAGGTACTAGATAACAAAGAGTTGCAAGATTGGATTAATTAGTCACATGAGTTCATTTACGTCTCACTGAATAAAACATTGGTTCAGTGACAAATTAATTACATGGTGTTCAGTGCCAGCTCTCTCCATTTTCGTGCCAATGAAGAAATCTGTGACCTATGCTTAACCCGCCCGGAGTCTTTGGGTCCTAAAAGCCGAGCCTTGCCATCATCCGACATGAGATACCTGATTTTCTGCTTGAGTTCATCTCTCTCGTGTTTGCGTCTGATATTAATCTCTCTGAAAAAAAAACCAGCAGAGCTGGCAGAGGTTGCAGCTTCTCCCAGCTCCTTCACTATGCTTGACTTGGCCTTGCTTCACCATGTCTTTTCTGCCTTTATTTGGTCAGCCGTCATTTTACGCATGCCTGAGGCATAACGGCTTCGAGCATCCCATGATGCCTGCATGGCAACCATCTGGCTGGCAGACAGATCTGGATGCCAGAAGCATAGACCAATGAACCTGCGCAAAGATAAATATATGGTCAGTGATGGAAGCACCATGTTTATTTGTTTAACCTTACGTTGAACTGCCATGATGAATCGATCGTCCATGCCCCACAAAATCGTATGGACCAACTGTCCATCCTTTCGTCTTCTCCTTGATGAATTTGGTGGTATATTCACGCTTGACGGTTTTGCTCTCAAGCAAGTAAAGTGGATCGAACATGGTATCTTTCCTCTTCTGTGCATTACGCCTATACAGTGGAGTTAGGTATCTATCTGGAATGGTGAGATTAAAGTACTTGCGTTCGTGTAGAGAGACTGATGAAGGGAGGACACAGAGTGGTCCACATAAAACCCGATCGATTTTGCATCCGAACTAGATAGGTGTCTCGCCAAAGTTTATGCTCACAAGTCAAAGATAGTTTGCTCTGATCGATTCGGGAACCTAATGATACATATGAAAATTAATTCAGACGGAATAACTTGCCACTCACAGGGTTTGGAAAACCTATACTGTGAGAAATATTTTGCAATAGGGTTCTCTGACCAACCATATAGGGCGACCAGTGCAGAGTACTCTGTAGAATTCAGAAGATGTTGAGGCTTGAGAGGAAGTAGTTCTGATGGTGACAACAACATTGCAGGGAGTCCCATATACTCGGCTTCTAGCTGTGTTAGAGTTCTCTGGCTCTGCAGAAGTTCAGACATGACAGTGTCCCAATATTCTCCAGCTATTAGCGCCCCCAAATGACCGAATTTTGTAACACTCGTTCGAATGTTAGCCATGTCGAGTGGGAAGAAAACCTTTGACATGTCGGTTTTACGAGCATTGCTGAAGACATTCTGTCTCGCAGAAGAATCTTTGGCCTTCTCATTTTCGTCCCAGGTATTTAAGCTGGCCTCCTAAGTGAATTGTGAGTACTCGGTGTGTGTCAAATATCAATAAATCAAGTACATTATACTTGTCAATCAAGTCAGCTTCTATCTCACTGACGTAGGTGCGGTTCCGGCTGTGGGTTCTCAATGTTTCGATATACCTAAATTTGTGAACCAAACTGTTGATTGTACGCATGTATCGAGATTGTGAAAGTAAACGCACTGCAACTGCTGGTTCAAGGTGGCATTAATCGAGTGATCTACGTCCTGATCATTCAACATATCTTCAGTTGATGTTGTGCGAGACATGCGATAATATTCCCTTATGTATAATAAGCATATGCACCAAAGAATGGAGTGTAGCGAGAACTGACTCAGCTTTGAGGGCACGAACGGACACAAACTGGAAGAATGCCTTGCATATGACTGCAAATAGTACCTTGTCCGCGACAATGACAAACAGCAGCGTCCATCCGGGAATTCCTGCTATTGATAGGACTTCGTTTGCACCATATCGGCCAAGGCCTCTGAACGGCTGACGTCCTGGTGCTGACAGTGCCTCCAGTAAGGTCAACTGTTCAGGCCCTTCTCTGAATATTTGATGCAGCCACTCGACAGTGTATAAACACCAGGCTGAATAGTTATAAATTGGATCTGGGAATGTTAAGAGTATGATGTTTAAAAAAGAAAAAACACTGAAACTCAGATAATTGTACCCACCAGGGACATGAGAAGCTTCATAACTTTCCGCTTCCTCTTCAGGAGTTCTCCAATGCATCTAGGAACGGTATCAATCGAAGGCCCTTCATAATTTTTTTTGGCTCACGCGGAAATTGTTGTCGAATGAATTCCAACGCAATACATGAGATAGAAACTCAATCACATATCCTATCTTGAAACCTCGATGCTTGGAGGGCTAAAATTAGAAAAATTAGAATATGGACTGTATGTTCAAACTTACACCGTTAGGGACCTGCATCACCCCATTCCACTGCTTGCGAGTGTAAATTTGGGGTGAAGTAGGCAAGAGAGGTTCAAACTGGTAAAGGTAAAGGTGGCTATTAGTACATCATAAAGGGGGGTAATTTAACAAACACGCACTTCAATAAAGACTGTTCCTAAATTCATAATGGACTTTCTTGCATCATAAACTAGTCCCGTGAGTTTCATGCCAGCTGATTGCATCGCCCCGACCGCTGAATAAGCCCTATCCGAAAGGACTGGAAGAGCGTATTGAGGCCAGAAGTACCGTGAAAAATTGGTTCGTGCTCCGTGCAACTCTCGGTAATTTACTTGCTCCTTCTCATCGTCCAAGGTGGGAATTTCAGTCTCGAGCACTATTGTGGTGTCTATATCTTCATCATCCGAGTCCGAAACATGGCTGTGTGCAGGTGATATTGACCTGGCTTTGCTCCGTTTCTTCTGTCGGCTAGGATCAGGGTCTCGGCCTCGAAATAGCTCGGGCATATGGCGTGTTATTTTCACTACAAGTCCGCTGTGAGATGGGGTGTTCCCAATCTGGTATGGTATGTGGATAGGGAGGTAACATCGATGCCAAGGTACCGGTACTGGAGGTTAAAGTATGAGCATACAATTTATTTTATTTTACTTTTTTTTAAAAGCAGCTTACATGATGTTGGAGTTGTCTCGATACCATGCTTCAGATCTCGCAAAGTGGATGAGAAGGTATCCCATGATGCATGATTGGGCGATATTTGACGTCGGATTGGAGCATGCAGCCCACTCCATACCTATATATCTATGGGTTGAAGTAGATAAATGATTACGAAAAAAACCCACCATGTGGATCATCAACCCATGGGTATCTGGAATTGCGTCTGCTAAATCCTGTAAATCTTTGGCCCAGCGAGCTAGGTGACCTCTGGCAAGTGCATGCTTGTCAAAGGTTTTTGCATAAGCTAGCAGAGTAGCTTCCTGAGTTGCGGCGGCTCTAGATTCCCCAGCAGATAGATCGCACCACAGACCAATTACATTGAGTCCATTTGGACCGTGCACGATGGTGACTAAGACTATGAAGAACTAGATATATGTTGGAAAGAAATAACCAGCTTCAAATATTTCGGGCATTAGGTTGCTAAGGGTTGTCAGTGAATCTCGAGAGCAGGAAGGAGGGGTGAAGAGAGATGCAAGTCAATCGGTCGGTTAGATAAGATACAAAAATAGCTGCTATCGGCATTTCTTGTGCCGGTTCCGTCGGTCTCATGCCACCATCACCTGATGGTCACGTGGTTATCCGCTCGGGCCGAGATATTTCAGGCTCTCAGGCGGCAAATCTTGCCTTCTGCCACCATCGTCTCAATTGTCAGGCAAGTATGACACATTTCTCAAGCTAACCTACTTATCCCACTGAATGTTAGAATGCCTAAGGCAACAAGAAAGCCAAAACCCAAGAAGATGAGAGTTCGGGTTTCAGAACCTCCTATTGGCTGGCGTTTCGACCTACGTGTTGGAGCCCCGAGGAACCCCGATGGAACAGCTATTTTAGTCAAAGTTGACATGTCTGGGCCAGGCTTGCGAGACGGTGATCCTCTCGTTGTGTCTGACTCGGAGCCAGACAGTGAGTCTGATTTTACTGTGTGATTTATTTTGGCCCAACTTGCAGCCCCCGTAACCACACAAACATGGCAAACCATGCCGAGTACGAGTCACCATTCTTATGCAACAGGTTCCGTTCATCAGCTCAATGCCAATACCCACCCTGCAAACCTTCTGGTTGGAGGCATCACACTTTCTGGTAACAGAGACTGCAAAAGTCACATTTACCACTGTTCCATTTGCCAGCAGCTCAAGTCGCATCCCGTCTCGTGAGCTAATTTCACTAGATTTTCATGTTTATATTGATATTATATGCAGAACTGTGTGCGGCCACACTTTTTGTTATGTCTGTATTCATCATGCACTAGACACCAGTTTCAAGTGCCCAATTTGCGGCTCAATGATTCACCATCCCCTGCATCGTGTTCACGATTTTGAAGAATCTTTGGCGGCATCTTATCCTACCCAGCCAGATAATACTAAGGTCAACTGGGCAACTGCGCGGAAGTGTCTCAAATTCCCTCAGCAGACTTGAACACCAAGTTCTTGTAGTTATCGGGGTGCAGTAGGTACATTGTTCTAATAGAAGTGGTTGAAGAAACAGTTAGTGGGCTCTGCCGCAACGCGCGCTACAATTGTTATACAGACGACTCAAGTCAAGCCCATTCAAAGGGATGGCTCTGGAAAATATGTGCAAACATTACATCATCCGGTGTCGAAGCTCTTTTCTTGTAGCGCCAGCGTCCAGATAATAAAAATACGGGACTATAATTGCCATTGAAACTCCGGATACAAGCTCCAAGTCCAAGTTGAAACTTGCATTAAAAACAAAGAACTAAGAATCATCATCTGGATCACCTTCGTCCCGGCCAGTCAGTTGAGCCATCTTCAGGCCAGGTTTCTCCATCAAAAACCAGCGGTCTACCTCTGATCCATCTGAACGATAATTTTGATATTGATGATCAGGGGCCATCATAACACAGGCAGTGATTTTCTGGATATCAACAACCCGTGTTCCAAGGTCCCTTTGATGCTGCGTGGTCCAATAGGTTTTTGACGAAATCTCCAGAAGGTGGTCGTCCGGAGGTCCAAAGAACGATGCAACAGCAACATATCTCTCCTCGTCCTCGATGCTGAGGATCATGTAGAAAAGGACTTCAGCAAACTCTGGATCAGTATTCTCATCCAGTTGAATCTAAAGTCAATGTGAGTATGAGAGGAACAGTGAATGCAACGATGAATTTACCTTGACATGCCGGGCTGCTCGTAACTGCTCCTTACACTCCTCCTTCCACAATGACCGCGCAACCTGGCCATTAGGGAGCCGAATCCGAGCCCATCGAACAACCGACGGACGCCAAGCATTTGCGACGTCCTCGTCAAATTCTTCCTCCAAATAGTCCCGAATGGCGACCTGTTCACATTCCCGAACAGGCCTACTACACGAGCCTTGTGCTCGCAGAAATAGATAGCCATTCCCAAGATCAACAGAGCCTCTTGGGGGCCGATCTTGCTCTGGTTCCAGGTCAGGCAAAATCACCTTCAGCGCGTTGACCTGACATCAGCGGATTGCTCGCTGTGAGAGATTTGCATAAGGGTCACAATTTTGCTTTATCTCCTCTCCCAGATTTCCAATGGTCCGCTCGAGAGCCCACTGAGAGTAGTGCAGTCTTGCCGGGCATGTGAGAAAGTGTATGAATAACAGGTCGAACAAAGTGAATCCGGTCCGCACACCGTTGAACATATAGATGTTCGAAGTCGTCTGAGGATTCTGTGATCAGCTTGTGAGATTCCAGTAGCTCGGCGGTGGAGATTTCTTCCTGAAGAAGGATTCGTATTCCTCGGACTACCTTGCAATGGTTTCGCCAGTACTTGTCGGGGAGAATGCCGTAGAGCAGAGCAGGAGCTGCGCCATACAGATAAAGAAGGAACTCCCATGCCTTGTAGCCCCTAGAAATCTTCTCTGCCGGGTTACGACGAGGGCGGTCAAACGAGCCAGGAATCCATGGTGTAAGATCAGCTACAGCCTGTCCGTGTCGCTTCCAAGTCTCGCCTGTCAGCACAGCCCAGTCCCACGAGGTCTTGCTGTCCGTCCTCTTGCAGTCAAAGGTTCCGCGTCACAGAGGGACTTTGAGATCAGGGTAATTTATACTTGGCGCATGCATGTAGTCCAGGCCAAAGATGTCAGGTATTCCAAGCATGTTTTCTGGAGGGAGCCCGCTGAAGATGGTCGGCTTTGAGATACCAGTTTCCAGGCGACGCTTTTCATACTGGACCTTGTTTCGGGACTCTCCGACGAACTGCAAATTGGATCTGTACCGTGACACAGCCTCATCGGGGTCAAATCCGTCCAGAAGCGGTCCGAGATGTACATCGCCGTGATCAGAACCAGGTACAAAGTAGTTGTCGGGTTTGAATCGAGCTGGATAATAGTGCGAGCCACCGGCCTTGTGACGCCCTTTCATCTTGCAGTATATTCGGCAGGCGTTCTTCCCGTGATGGCCAACACAGCCATTTAGACACGCCATACCAGGTCCATCAGCAGTGCCGAGCGCGAAGAATGGATTTGTATCCAATATAGCATTGTCGATCGCATCCCATACCCGCAATCCCTCTCGTCGTAGAGCTGAGAGATGGTAGAGGCCAGTGTAGATGAAGCTGTCAAGATTCTTTGGTTTATTTGGACCTGGAATGACGGCACCTGGAAGAATGCACCTTTTCTTGTATCGGGTTTGAGTTGAGCGATCCAGAACAAGCCAGGCGCAGATCCAGCAGTCAGACGTCTTGTTACGGTACAGCTGTGCCCCATCAGATGTCAAGACAAGAACTGTATCACCGCGTTTGATTTTCCCATCTCGAACGGCATCCACATAGTCGCTTCCATCAAAAAAGTCCTTGTAAGATGAGGTGCGAATGTCATTGTTGGCTTCCAGGTCATCTAGAACAGCTTTAGTGCAGCGCTCACGATAGCGTAGTTCTTCTGTGCCCTCCGGAGATCGCCGTAGAGCCTGTATCTGTGGTCCAATGGGTATCGTGTGGAACTGTTGGCGTGGAACCTTGACACCGGGTCGCTTGGGGTCGTATCGTGGCTCAGCACAGTAGGGACAGCAATCCAGTTCCGCGAATGGACCAGTATATGCGACACAGGTGTTGATGCACATGTCACGGACCAAGGAGACAACTCCACTAAGCTCGCTGACCAGGTTTTTGACACAATGATACGAAAGGATAGGATGGCCAGGATGGCGACGCAGAATAGCCATCCGAACACTGTTGTAAGTCTCCTCTGATGCGTTGCTCACTGACAGGAATAGATCCAGAGATAGCCGTTCATCCGCATCAAGAACAGGAGGCTTATCAGGTGGATTTCGGAGTCGATGGATTATTTCCGGGTCCAAATCTTCTGTTTCGTTGTCTAAAGTCGCATTCTTCAAAGCTTTGATGAACTGGTTTGTGATCTTGAACTCGTGGATGGATGATTCGTACTGCGCCGCATCTGGCCGATCCGTGGGTGAAGGTGGTCGTGGCATGTCATCATTGTAGTCATCTTCACCAAGTCGTGGGATTTGTTGTGCGGCCGCGCGATTTCTGTTTTCCAGATCAAGTCCTGGGTCAGAAGACTCTCGCAACGGATGGATCTGAAGGAGAGACATTATTACAGAGATCCATGCGAGAAATGAGTTACTTGCAGCATTGCCATCGTTCCATGTCATACTTGGGTCTGATGCAACGTCATTCGGTGGTCTAATATCCGATTCATTACCATCGCTAGCCCTCAGCTGTATCCGGTTATAAACTGCATAGATTCCCAATGGGTTGAACTGCTTACATTCTCGTCTATGGGCATAAAGAAGTTCTCAGAGTCTTGATTATTGTTTCTTGGCCTCTTTGACTGTGTTCCTGTGGCGCTCTCTGCGTCATTTGTTTCACGGTGCCGTTTAGGGTTATGGGATGAGTGGGAGCTTGAACCGGAGGCAGGAAGGATATGTGGCTGAGCTGCAGGAGGCTGCCTTACATTGCTAGAGGACTCCGAAGAAGGTGCCATGGCCTTTTTTGGATTGTGCTTGTAATATGCTGAGCGCGAGGTGTTTCGACCACTGGTTCCACAGTGTTTGCTGCATGTGCATAGAAACAGTTTTGAAGAGCCAGTTGAAGCCATGGTAGTACAAGTATGCGATTCCGAGTACACTGAGCCGAGTTAGGATATGTATTGCAGTTGCGACTTCATAAGTACAAGAGAAGTAAAGAATAAGATCATCTGATCGCGATCGATGACATGCTGTGTTGCGGCAGTGTCACTCCAAGCGAAATTCTCGAGACCTCGCGATATTTCTGGGACAATAAGATACCATACGATACCTGGTGATACAGACATGATGAAAACGACGCGCGGAAGGACCAATTTCCCAGGCCATCAGTAACCCGCCGCCCAGCACAGTAGGCAGGATGGTCGAGGTCGATTTGGACATTTTGACATCATGTTTCCAGATCACACATCATGTTTCCGGTGATCCGGAAACATGATGTGGATGAATTCGACCTCCGAGTTGCGCTTGAGACAGAATTGGAACATAGTACTCATCACTGTAGTGTGTGAGTAGTGCTTGTATGGACATGTCTCTAAGTGCCCCTCAAAAAAAAAATGTAGGTGCTGCAGGAATGCATCAAACATGCATGATCAAATTCAACACGATCACATGCAACTTGATGTGTAAATGCTTCTTCATTTGTTCACACAACTTAGCTTAGTCCTGGATGCTAGTGTATGCAATACGATCTGATTCAACTCGGACACAAAAATAGTCTTGTTTCAACCGAGCCCATGATCTGATTATCGTTAATCTTGAATATAATTGCTTATAGGGCCTTTGGGCTGTTAAATGAACGCACTTGAAGGTATCTATTGAAAACTACACATATTCAAGAGATATATTGCATGTTCAGACAGCGTGCCATGAACTTGCATGTCGAGTTTGCGACACATCAAGTTGCATATGATCGTGTCAAATTTGATCGTGCATGTTCGACGCGTTCATGACTGCACAGGCAACCACGTCAAATATTTCAAGGTATACTTATTTACACTCACACTAAACTCACACTGGGCCTCGAATTTGAATCAGCTTAAATTGAATCTCGCTTGCTCTGATATTTTGTAAGCAACAGTCCACATATTTGATGGTCTGGTAATATCCTGCACTGGCATGCACAGACAATATTAATGACCACTACCCCAGTCGACTCGAATCTCCTCAATTCTGCAACTGATAAAGTCTATCCACCTCAAAAAACCATTCGCCGTGACCTTATAGCGGTGTCGGAGCAATTTTGACTCATTTTACCGTGATTTTTCTGAAAATGACCTTTGCCCGCGTTTTTTTTCAACGAGTCGTTCACAGGGGCCAGTTGGCCACTGATTAAGTCCATTTGCGTGAGAAAACCATTCGCCGCGACCTCAAAGCGGTGTCGGAGCAATTTTAAATTATTTTAGACTGATTTTTTCGCAATGTTTCGATGCATGTTCTAAAAATGAAACTCAAGACCTTTGTCCCATACCACTTTGCTCGCGCAATCCCTCCAGTCTCTGCAGCCCTCTATGCCTGAGTCCCGCGAGTCACAGGCATCTTTTGAGATTGTGGATGTCGCTGTCACGGCCCTCATCAAAGAGGGTGTTTCATTGCGCATGGAAAACATCGAAATTGATGCAACAGTGTTGAACTATGCATCAGTGGCAGTGCCAATACAGTCCGGCAATCCGGCAACTTCGGGAACATTCCGAAGAGTCGGCGTACGCGCTGACCGGCGCACGACTTGCTCAGTCAGCCACTGAGTAAGCCATGGACAAGTAGTTAGTAGAATTTTCTAGATACATTGTTGTGTAGTATAAATACTGGGCACTCATGCCCGTAATAATTATCCTCTTATTTTTTATCTCTCTCTCACACGGTTCGAGTCTCGGGAGTTAGACCCCTATCCTACAACAGGTTATGGGCCCCGGCCCTAACTAAACTATACCGAAGACTCACTGTACTTGTTACCTTGCCAATCACAACTCTAAATCATGTCTGACGCCACCCCCTCATCTCTCTTCCGAATCGAGCTTCTCCAGGAGCATAATTGGGTTCCGTGGAAGCGTCGCGTCACTGCGATCCTGCGAGAACGAGCCCTGCTGAAATACGCCGATGGGACAGAGAAGAAACCGGTACCTGCCAATCCCCAGCAACCTACATCCGCGGAGATCGAGAAAATCCAGAAATGGGAGGAGACAGATGGACGCGCGCAGACCCAAATCGAGCTCACCCTGAGTGACACGCAGATGATTCATATCGCGGGCGCCAAGACTGCAGCCGAAATGTGGTTGCAGCTGAAGTTAGTGAAGGAAGCTAGAGGGAAATTGGGAGTATTGTCTCACCGCCGCCGCCTCTACCGGACTGTTGCCGATGAATCCACCGATATTGTCGAGCACACCACTGAATTGCGCCGAATCCAGGAAGAGCTTGGCATGCTCGGAAGCGTTGTCACTGATGAAGATTTCGTCATGTTGTTAATCTCATCACTACCCGAGTCCTGGGATCAATTCACCTCCGCGTACCTCGGATCCACCGGAAACAACCCCACAGTCACGTCGCACGAATTTATAGCCATCATTTTGGAGGAAAATCGGCGACGGATCGAGAAATCCGGGGGAGGAGAGTCTGCCATGTATGGGCGGAACTCCAGGACAGGCAGCGGGAATACCCGTGGCAACTCCACATCGGCAAAAGGTGCCGATGATGTAGAGTGCTGGAACTGCCATAAGCACGGTCACACGCGGGATCAATGTTGGTCCAAAGGAGGTGGCCAAGAAGGGAAAGGCCCAGGAAGGAACAAAGACCGGAAGAAGAAGAGGGAGCGCACCAACCAGGCAGAGGAATCAGGCAACATTAGAAACGACGTAGCAGAGGCAGCTTACCATGCCGAGTCAAAAGCTCAATTTGATTCACATTTTTCTCACTACAGTTGGCTCGCCGATTCCGGAACAACATCACACATCTGCAATGATCGCGCCACCTTCACCGAGTTCAAACCACTCGAGGCTACATCAATTAGCGGCATTGGAAACGTCGCAATCCAGGCCATGGGACGCGGGACAGTTTTATTAGACTGTCAAGTGGGTGGAGAAAAAATTACTCACCAGCTCAAAGACACACTGTACGCGCCGAAGGCAACCAACAATTTGATCTCCATTAGCCGACTTGATGACGCCGGGATGGCCGCATCTTTCAGGCACGGGAGAGTTCAATTCCTACGGAAGGACGGCAGAATTTTGGCGGAGGGCGAAAAATCACGGCGACTTTACCTCATGAAGGCAGTCAGCCGTATGCCTCCAGCCGAGCGTAGCAACGCGGCAGCTGATGCTGGCGCAAACACTTGGGACACATGGCACAGGAGAATGGGGCACCTAGGAAAATTTGGGTTGGAAAGACTTGTGAAGGATAAATTGGTGGAAGGACTCACTATTGATAAGGACTCGCCGCCACTCAGCCAGTGCGAAGCTTGCATCCAAGCTAAAATGACAAACAGGCCATACCCGCAGGAAGCACACCACCGACGCGAGGAGCCCGGAGAACTGACACACAGTGACATCTGGGGCCCTGCACGCATTGAATCCCTCCAGAAATCGAAATACAGCATCACGTTTACAGACGATGCAACCCGGCGCTGCACCCCCGAATTCCTGAAGTACAAATCAGATGCTTTCGGAAAAATCAAAGAATATGTCACCTTCATCGAGAATCAGCACGGAGTTACGCCAAAGGTCATTCGCGTTGATAATGCCAAGGAACTTACCAGCAAGGAGGTCAAACAGTGGCTGAAACAGAAGGGAATCCATTTGCAGACCCCGGCTCCATACGCACATGCATCTAACGGAGTAGCGGAACGATTCAACCGCACTCTAGTCGAACTCGGAAGAGCTATGTTGATCGCGAGGGGCTCACCATCATTCTTATGGCAATCGGCTATCGAGTACGCAGCATACATCAGAAACCGCGCGCCAACTCGAGCCCTAGAAGGAAAGACACCAGAGGAAGCCTGGACGGGTCACAAGCCCAGTGTCGCACACTTGCGCGAGTTTGGATGTGATGTATGGGTCAAACGAGAAGGGAAGAACCTGTCAAAACTTGGAGGAGACTCAAGCAAGGCAGAGAAACACACCTTTGTTGGTTTCTCGGAAGATCCCGGCGTGATCAAATACTACGACGCACGCCTACGCAGCATCCGTGAATCCCGAAATTACGAGTTCGTTGAACCCAGCACCACACAGGAAAATAGCGCGGGTGATCAGCGGCTCGAGGGGGAGATAGAATTGATTGACAATCCGCTGTCACCGAAAGGCACGGAAACAACTGATCATGATCAGCTCCAACCGATGCCAGCAACGGATCACGCACCAAATATAGTTGACGCGCCAGCAAAACCCACCGAACCGCGTCGCTCACCCCGAGAAATAAAGGATCACGACTATAAGAAGGTCAATAATCCCGCCGCACGAAAAGCCGCACCGCCACGCACCTCGGACCCATCACCCGAATCCGCGAATGTGGCGTTGATCCAAAGTTATCTAGCCGGTGACGGCGAACACATGAACCGTGATGATTTCCCACGCAGTCTTGCTGAGGCGCAAGCATCGCGGGAATGGCCCGAATGGAAAAAGGCAATGGATGAGGAAATGGAAATGATCGGGGAAATGGGGACTTACCAGCTCAAAGACCTTCCCGAGGGAAGAGATCCAGTTGGATGCCGGTGGACCTACGTCAAGAAATACGACGAGCACGGCCACATTTCGCGATACAAAGCCCGGCTCGTTGCTCAGGGATTTTCGCAGATCCCCGGTATTGATTTCACCGAAACTTTTGCCCCGGTTGTACGTCTCGAATCGGTCCGCGCTGCACTCGGTATCGCCGCCATCAAGGACTTTGAAATAGGTCAGATGGATATCAAAGGAGCGTACCTCAATGGAGAACTCGAAGAGGAGATATACATGCGCCAACCTCCCGGGTATGATGACGGTTCCGGACGCGTCTGCCGACTGTACAAGACTCTGTACGGGTTAAAGCAGTCAGGGCGCGAGTGGAACAGGGAACTCGACAGGAAACTCGCTTCTGTTGGATTCACAAAGCTAGAAGTGGACCACTGTGTCTACAAGCGCACCCGAGACGGCAAAAACGCTTTTTTGACAGTCTGGGTTGATGACTTGTTGATCATCGCGGAAACCACCGATGATCTAGCAGCAATCAAAGCGGAATTAGCCGCGCTATTTGACGTGAAAGACATGGGAGAGCCAAAGAAAATCATTGGCATCGAGATTGAGAGGGACCGCGAGAACGGCACCATCTCATTATCCCAACAGCAGTATATTGATGGGATACTCACTCGTTTCGGACTCCACAACGCGTCGCCCGTCACCACACCACTGGATCCCAACATCGTAATACGCAAACGACCGAGCGAGGACCCCGCAGAACCCGCCATTCGTGCCGGGTATCAATCCGCGATCGGTTCACTGATGTACGCGGCACTTTGCACCCGGCCCGACATCGCATTTGCGGTGCAGACCCTTAGTCAGCACACGTCGAATCCTGGCCCTGAGCACTGGACAGCTGTAAAGAGAGTGTTCAGGTATTTGTCTGGGACCAGAAACCTCAAACTCACCTTCCGAGCAAATGATGAACACAAAGTCCTCACGGCCGGATACACTGATGCCGACTATGCGTCAAACCCCGACGACCGGAAATCAATCTCCGGTTACACATTCCTCCTAGGCGGTGCTACGTTTGCTTGGTCTTCCAAGAAACAGTCGACTGTCGCGTTATCATCAACCGAGGCTGAGTACACAGCCCTCGCGCACGCTACTCGGCAGGCCATTTGGAGCCGAAACCTCTTAGCAGAGCTCGGGTACACTCAAGAAGAACCCACCTTGCTATATGAGGACAATCAGTCCACAATTGCGATCGCGAGAGACCCACAATACCACGCGCGATCCAAACACTTCGATGTGCAGAACCACTTTGTCCGTGAAAAAGTGGAAACCGGCATTATCGAGCTCCAGTATTGTCCCACAGACGAAATGGTCGCCGACATTTTTACGAAAGCGTTGCTTCGCCCGAAGCACGAGAAGTTCGTTCGCGAACTCGGCTTGTTGCCGGCTTGAGGGGGAGTGTTGAACTATGCATCAGTGGCAGTGCCAATACAGTCCGGCAATCCGGCAACTTCGGGAACATTCCGAAGAGTCGGCGTACGCGCTGACCGGCGCACGACTTGCTCAGTCAGCCACTGAGTAAGCCATGGACAAGTAGTTAGTAGAATTTTCTAGATACATTGTTGTGTAGTATAAATACTGGGCACTCATGCCCGTAATAATTATCCTCTTATTTTTATCTCTCTCTCACACGGTTCGAGTCTCGGGAGTTAGACCCCTATCCTACAACACTTTCTCCTTCTCCAGCCATGTCTCGAAGACATCCCGTGTCTCGACGCCTAGCTGTCGCATTGCAGTACGCAGCGACGGCAGCGTACTCTTGACCTTGAGCGCGCGCCGATACTTGGTGCAAAGCAGGAGAGCTACAGCACCGGTAAGCCACGGATAATAATGGATAAATTCCACTCACCGAGACTTTGGTACGTGTCCAACGTCTCCGTGTGCTTGAGGTACGTCGTAATTGACTGTTGCCGATGGAAAACACTCGCATAACGTGTGCTCGACGCGAGCGCGTTCGACTTGGAAAAAAAACGACTCGCAGCCTTCGAGCGCCTCCTGCCCGACGCCGGAGACGTATGTGGTCAAGTTACGGACTTGACAGCTTCGCCCATGTGCACATCCGTGGAAGGCGCCGACAAGCGATTTGAAACCCGTGTCAAGGGGGAGCTGGCTCAGCCCCGGGTGCATGCGGACCATTTTTCCAAATTTGCACCCGATGTCGTACCCGAGCCCAAGCTTCCCCAAGACGCGTAGGAGGTGATTCACGATGGCAAAGCCATATTTCGCGCTGCACAAAAATTAAGAATGTCAGTAAAAAAAATCCGGAAGACGGGTGAACTTACAGTTCACCACTCTGCACCATGTCCACGACAATCAGCGCGAACCCGTGGCGGCATAGGGCGGGGAAGAAACCCGTCTCGTCATACATGCCGAGTGCATGCTTCGTCACATCCTCCTTCATGTTCTGCCACCGGTCCGCGCACACATCCTCCTCCTCCACCGACTCGTCACTCACGACGAACCCCTTCATCATGTCATCTAGACCTTCCTTCGCCCACCGATCCACCTCCTCCCGAGGCAGGTAGTAGTCCCCCGCGGCCCTCCGATTATCCAGCCGCTCCTTCGATGCCCCCGCAGTCACAACGCCGTCCTCGTTAACAGCGGCCCTCTCGCGGTTCCAAAACCTCTTGAGCGAGTTATTCCCATCGATTGTCCCGAGAACGGGAATCGCCAGCTCCTCCTCACCCTCCAGCTTGTAGAGGCAAGCTGGGCACGCGTTCCTCAGCCGCCAATTGGGCGTGTCCCGTCCGAGCGCCGATAACACGCGCGCATCCACATTAGCACGGACCGCGAGGTACAGGTCGAGCGCGACGGAGAACTGCGTTGCCAGGTACGGCCGCGCGGGCACACCGTTTAAGTCGCAAAGCGCGCGAACCCAAGGCTGGATCCCGAGCCGCGGGCATCGAAGATTGGCCACGCGGTAAACTTCGAGCGCACGTATCGTGATTGCGACGGTGGGGGAGAATGGTGCCACGGGCATAAGTCCTGCACGCACAAACGCAGAGGAGACATAGATGTCCCCCACGATCATAGGGACATCCGCGTAGTACGCCGCTTGAATAAATGTCAGAATCATAATGTCATAAGAAATAAAAACTCACAAAACACGTCTACAACCAGCACTCTCCGCGTACCTTCCACCTCCACATCCTCTGGCAGGACATACGTGGCCCCGAGACCCTCCTCTTGTGTTGTCAGTTTCCAGGCAAGGTACGCGTCCGTCATTGCGGCCATTTGACCATGGAACCCGTTGATGATACGTTGCGTGCGGTCCTTCCGCGTGCGATAGTCTCGAGCTCGCGGATAGAGTTTGCTGCAGAGGACTTGTGAATGAGATGAGAATAAGATGAGAAGAAAAGGACAGAGACGTACTTGTGATGGTCTCGCAGCTCCTCCAGGAGATTCCGGTCGGCGAGATGGATCTCCTCCTCGGTAAGGTCTTCGCCTGCATTACTTATGTCCGCTGCGATGTTGCCCCGGAGGACCTGGTCCTCGTAGTCGTCGAATTGCTCGTACGGGTCGGCGACATCCCGGATTATGTCCTCCTCCGCCCGCTGCGCCTCGGTCATTCCTAGAAGCATCTCAGTAAGCATAGTTCAACTTATAAGTTAAAGGACAGCTTACCTGCTCTGCGCTCTGCCTCAACTGCCTCCTCGGCTGCCTTCCGGGCACGAATATCGCAAGCCAAATAAAGGCATACCCGTTACTTCAAATATTGTGTCATTTTTTATTTTGGCACTTTGAGGTAATTTTAGACTAATCTTTTCTGCTTTAAGGCCTGTAGGTAGGCCACAAAAGTCGAAATCTGAATCTCACTAAGCCATCTAAGTCACCTCAGGTAAAAAAATTGGTATTTAATTTTTCTGTACCAATACATGCCAATACATTAGTTAGAACACCTCCAAGTGAAATTATAGCTTGGCGTGCGTTTGGAGAAGAGTTATAAGTGGTACGCCACTTTTACCAAACCCATGGTACGGCACCGCATTAATGGCGGCATCAGAATGCGGCCACGAAGCAGTGATGAAGCTGCTGCTTGAGCATGGTGCGGACCTCAATGCACAGGGTGAACATCAGGAAAAAGAGATTTCCTCTGTAGCCACACCCCAGGTTTTGAAGCACCAGTAGCCCCAGTAGCTGTCCACTGCAGCTTGGTAGCTTCAGGTAGCCCTGATAGCCCAAGGGCAGGAGATCAGTAGCTGCAGTAGCTGTCCACTGCGACTTGGTAGCCCTGATAGCTTGAGGGCAGGAGATCCGTAACATCTGGTAGCCATCAGCACCGGATCAAAACAGCAAATGTTGTTTCAGGGTTTTGGTGCTTCTGAACATTATGACTGGTCAATATATGTTGATTTAGCAGCTTAGAATGAGTCAAAGACGCCTCCTGGGAGTCCTTGCAGGATTCTCACCCGAACAAAAATCTGTCAAGTCAGTTCAAAGTCTGCTGTGCACATGCCCAATTATGTGCTTGTTTATAATCTACTTATGCTTATATAGTCCTGTTGGTTATGATGTGTCTCATTAGCGCCCATCATCTATCATCTTATCATCGCACCTTATATGCGCCGATTCATCTACGGTCATTTTAACATTGTCCGCGCCTCAAATGTGCCCATTGGCATATCATCCCGCCTCACTATCATCCTGCCTCGCATGCATACAGTCGCTCTATTATCCTCGGTGTTCTCGCAGACAAAACTGCTTAGAATTGTCCTGGCTTGCATTGAAAGCCCCATAGAGAAGCGTGAGGTGGGATCCGAATGAGTGCGATACCCAATATGGTAGGAGAGCAACGACGCGAGAGGCGAATGCGGATTCCCCCAAGATGGTAGGAGTGCTCGCCACATTTCTCGGTCAATGCGGATATTTGCGTGAAATTAAAACCTACGGCCATAAGGACTAGAACTGCCATCCAGTTCAAGTTGAATTCTTGCAATGCAAGTGAACTCAATTTCGCGCGGATGGGGATGGAACCATATGGTCTCTGTCAATGATGCCAGATGGTTTGCACGGACTGCTGAACTTTGAAGTGTCATCAGAGGCAACGATAAGGTTGAAAGGTCAGTAATTTGAAGAAAATTGGATGGCCAGTAGCAGACCTTGAAAATGGGGACTGAATACTGGCCACCATCCGGGACCCAAATAGGAGGTCTGACATCATGAGATGCGATGATGTCAGGGAAATGCACCATGTCCCGGAGAAAATGAGGTGCCACCGAGTCAAGAGATGATAGGAGGGACAGGATGTGTGATGTGTCGATATGACACACACAATGAGGTGGAAAGTACAGCACTGTCAAAGTCAGCAAATGTAAGGTGCGAAAGTAAGTAGTCTTAGAAGGTGAGCAGGTTAGTGAATGTTAGCAAGGTTAGTGAAAGGTTAGTGAGGTTAGTGCCAGAAAAGTTTAGCAAGGCAATAAAGAATTTTAGCCACTAGCCAGTGACGGGCTCGAAGAATCATGAAAGTAAGCAAGTAATGACTTCACAGAACTGAGAGCAAGAAATTCCCCAGACGGAAACCCAACTCGAAGGAGTCAGGAGGGATTGTATTGACTTCAGGAAGATCAGCCATTTAACGGGGAGCATGGCCACATCAATGAGAGAAAATTGGCCGAATAGTGAAGCCACAAGTGAATGGATGGTCAGAGTCCTCCACATATGAATATAAAGAATGAAATGGGGAGCATGGACAAAGGTGATGTCTCGGGAATTGCGCAGAGGATGACGAAGGTAAAAGAAAGGCTGTCAGTAGAAATCAGGTGATGCGAGCAGTGGCGAAAATATATTTGGGCAGATTGCAGAAATGGCCGAGCACATCGACCAAGAAAGGAGGCCAGGGGGCATCAAATGTCATAGGAATCGAATGAAATCCAACCGATGAAGCAAAGTACCGAGCACAGATGGAATGGCCCGAATAGATAAACCCCCACCCAAGAGAGCTACAATCTCAGTGGAGGGAATGCAGAGTTCGTCAACAAAACGGAACAATCAGGGTGATTCGAACTCAGAGTTTTCAGAATGGCTTGGCCGAATGGCTTGCGCCCCTTAGCGGAGTTTGAATTGGGTGGGGCGGGCGGGGACGGCTTGGCTTGTCCTCGGCTACACCAACCATCCTCACTGTAAGTATTTTGTCCATAAATGTCTCCTGGTGTGTCGTTGTTGTTTATTTCCTCTGCCATATTCTTCGGAACATACCGATTGCCCTCATCGCTGTCGGTGATGGCCGTGATCATAGTCCAAACCGAAATTCGCAACTTTGCTCATCTGTCGTGACATCGAGGTGTCGAGGTGTTTCCGGTGTAGATATGAGTTCTTGTTCTGGAATCGTTCTGGTCAAAAGGAGGAACCGAAATGAAAGACAGATGTATTAATTTCTGTGGGGGTGAAGAAGTCAGCATCCATGCCGCCAAACTCCAGGTCGCAAGGCCGATGGGGATGGCGAAGAATAACCCAGAAACACCGCCAACGGCCAGGCTATACATGCTGTCTGTAGTAAAACTAATGTCCGAAATAAATTCTGAGGTGTGGGTGGGTGGGGAAAAGAAGTCGGTGGAATCTGCAAGGTGAGAAGAAGTCGAGGATTGTGCCAGCTGTCGGTGGTGGTGGTCGGTGAGTCAAAGTGCCCTTCGCCTCCCCCACTATGATTTCCTTTTGGGGAAGTTGCTTACAAATAAGATAAGATAATGCTACGAGTCGTCCGAGTCTCAGAGTATTTACCACTACAACATACTCTGCTCAATTGTCCGTCCATGCACAATACATACTATATGTCCCACCGCACCCACGTTCCCCGCTATTTACGTGCTCTCATCAGATCGTGCGGGCCTTGCACGGTAGAACATGGCACTGCCGGTTGATCTCTCCCACGTCGACGGTGCTTCTCCTCGCGTTGACCTCAACCTCTTCTCTTTGCCAAGACACGCTTTCGCAAGCCGTAGGAATGATGCCCCCTCGCGCTCCAATGACTGGAGCATCCGCTGGTCCCGAAATTGCCTCTGGTGCTTAAGACCCTTTGCAAACTCAAGAATCAAATCAATATTCCCATCCATCGCCTCGAGGAACGTCGGCTGGTCCTCGCCTGCGATCTGCGTATCCACCAAGTTGTCGTCGGAATCGTCGGAATCGAGGGCCGGGTCAAGAGGACCAACATCCCGCGTGTCCGAGGAAGGTTGCTCCATTACCGCATCTGACGCGTCAGACTCATCTGACAACGGTCGCAGCGAAGGATGCACCCAGAATGGTGCCGTACGCCGGCGCTTGACCTCGAGGAAGAATACGGGAGGGACAGGTTTCATGGCTTGTACAGTGTGCTTGCAGATGAGGAAACGACTGGTCGGCATGGACGGGCAGGTGCATATCATTTTTTTCGCGTCCGTTTTGTACGCTGGATTGACCGGGAGTGTTATAGGCGTCTTTTCAAGCTTTCTCCAGGTGCGCTTGAAGCCTTTGCGCCAGGACGGCAGCTCACGATAGCGTCCAGTGTCGGTAAGCAGGCGGTCGAGTTTCCGGGGCTAACTTGACGATGAGAATCCAGACCAGCAAATCGCAGTGCGGCATGTGGAAATGATGTAGAAAATCATGCTTAATGCGACGCCAGCTATTACAAGGGTGAGTAGGTGCACTGTCAACTCGATGTGGTGACTTACTGGCTTTCTAGGATCATCGTAGTCTTGAGGACGGGGATCTCTGGATGTACCGAGCGCGCCCAAAGCTCCCAGCGTGAACTCCTGTACCAGTTCTCCCATAGGTAAGCCCACACCTCTCGCAGTGCGTGCTCGACACAAAATTTATACATCTGCATGACAGCCCAGCGCTTGATCCCTTCAGGACTTGGGGGAGCGTATCCCGGGAGCAGGGGATGAGCACAGTAGTGCTTTTCCATCATGTTCACGATGGGCTCGCGGTACATCGCTGGACAAAAGGTGTGTCGTGTCGCCTTCTCCGTGCCCTCCGCCTCACTGTCATCGTCACCAGACGCCGCGTCGGCTGCAGCGGCCTTTGGCGTTGCTTTCGTAGGCTTTGAGGCCGTCGGCTTTGGTGCTGCCGCTCCCGTTGTGCGAGCCTTCATCGCGCGAGCCAGAACATCGGGGTCTGCGGCCTCCGGGTTTTGAGTAGGCTTCGTAACACGCCCGGATCTCGTCTGGACACCACGGTGAGTTGCGGGGTCATTATTTTCTTTTCCCGCTGTAACCCTCCCCCCAGCAACACGCGGCGCTATCGCATCGGTAGAAACCGGTGCTTCTCCATTACTCTGGAGGTCGGCGCGCACACGGGTACTGTCAACACGTACTCCTACGGCGTCACTTTTGTCGCCTGCAACCGTCTCTGTCACATTGCTCTTGCTAGCAGCAGCAAGAGGCTGGCAGGCTGGGATTGTGATGCGCAGGCCATTTGCGGTCGTGAAGGTGCACGGCTGCTGCGACATGGGTACGACAGGTGTAATGCTGTCGTGCACACCTCCCTCGTACTCTCCTCCATCGGCCTGCCCCTTCGGAACGAACGTGACGTCGATGAAAGGGAACTCGGCATTTGCTCGACCCGGATCATACGGCGTCGTCGCCAGTTTTGCTATCGCAAGCCGGGTGCGTACTGCGCGCCATAAATGCCACCAACATAGACTGATTTTTGCATTCCAGACATCCTTCAGCATTCCGATCTCCGCCATATCTTTGTCGACGTGCGTGAATTGCGCGATAACCCCATAAGTGTCGCGGAGACATTTGGCCCAAGCGGTAAGGGCCTTCCTGCGTTTCCCTTGATCGATTGACGAGGCTGTCGACAGAAGGAGGTACGACAATGGGAACCCGGCGTTGTCGTACTCCCCCATGATGCTGTAGAGCTCGAGGTGCTTCGAGTTCGTATTATCTGGGAGTTTATTAGTCTAAAATTATTCATAGTTGCGTCTTTCACACGCACATGTCGCGTCGACGCCTATTTCGACAATCTTGCCTTTCAGCAGGCCGGCAACCTTCTTCATTCCCCAGCAGAGCATCTCGACTCCTTCTGGGATGTCCTCCGGCTTGAAAATATCGACATTGTCGCCGTGCTCTTCCAGCAATTTCGCCGCCGATGGAAGCTGGAGATCATCGCGTCGCCAGAAGATCTCGCTCATTTCCATCCAAGCCCGGTGAATTTGTGCGGCCGTGACCGCTGGAAACGTCGCCTGCACTTTGCTGACCATCACAACGGGTGTCAGCCACTCCACATTCTCGCGAATCATGTCGAGCGCCCCTTGCGGCATCGACACATCTGTGTAATTGATGTGCTTCCCGGCGTGCTTGAGTTGCACGGTCACATTCAGTTCGTCATCGTTGTCCCTCGATGTCCGGCAGCTGATAGCTAACTTGCTTTGACAGGTGTACCTCTTCATCCCGACATTGTCGCGATTGCTGACATCAGGGTTTTGTGACGACTTGGATTTCTTCTTCCGGGCTTCGTCCTGACTACACCAGAAGCGTGTGCGATGGCCGCTTTTGAGTTTCCGGTGATCTTTCACGCTACGACCTGTGAGTTTTTTACATCTAAGTGATTACAGTCAACTCACGTAAATCGGTGGCCACTAATCTTCCAGATTTCTGTAGCCACCATCTGGACGCGCTCCTTTGGTGTCACTAATGGATCCACAGCTACCGCGTAGGTTCCATGGAAGTCCACATCTCCGGCCTTGAATTCTGTGCGCAAGCCTTCAAAGAAGCTTTCCGCGTCAGAGAAGGTTTCGGCAGCCTGTATTTTACATGAGCCCTCGTTCGGGTGAGTGTGCAATACTTACCTCGTCATTATCTTCCTCACCACCTGCTATCTCATCGTCAGATCCTCCCCCTGTATACTCGTCGTCATTAAATCCACCGGTGCCAGCTGCTTCTTTGTCGAGGGATTGGTCTGTTCGGGGCCGTGTTGTAGGTCTACCATCAGCACTGCCCACCGACGCCCTCCTTCGTTTACGTGACGTTGTGGTACTGGTAGCCGTCGTCCTCGCTTTTTTTGCCCTTTGATTATTGGTGTCCAGCGCTCGGCATTTAGCACAGTTTTTCTTCTTGTCGTCGATATCCAGCATAATTTTGCACCATGGTTTTCGGCATTTTCTTGTGGCTCCGGATTGAGAAGGCGGCGCCTCGCCAGTGCTTTCCATGGTACAGGAGAATTTTGTTGATGCTCGGTCGTCTTGTTTGGTTTGGTGTCACCGCACGTGCTGATTAGATATGCCTTTTTGGGAAAATCATAGTGGGGGAGGCGTGGGCCAGCTGGTGAGTCAGAAAGGCGCACCGCCACCTGTCACTCATGTCACAAGATGTTACACTGCCTCCGCAAGCTCATCAGTGCGTCACTCTTGATCTGGAATCGTTCTGGTCAAAAGGAGGAACCGAAATGAAAGACAGATGTATTAATTTTTGTGGGGGTGAAGAAGTCAGCATCCATGCCGCCAAACTCCAGGTCGCAAGGCCGATGGGGATGGCGAAGAATAACCCACGACGCGGCCTGCCCAGACGAGGCAGACACATCGGCTAACCCAAGAGAAAAGCAGCAGGACTGAAATTATTTCCCCTGTATGAATTCCGCATGCAGCGGAGCTAGGTCCTCGAGTGAACGCCAATATTTGAGGAAGGCATCTGATGACCATTGTCCCATGGCCTTCACGACATCGGGACTGACACCGGCCAGAAGTAGCTCGGTGGTTCCACCGATTCGGAAGCTGTGACCTGTTGTTCGCAGATAACCCGCATGCTGCCATATTTCGTTGCAACGATTCAAGAATTGAGATCGCGTAAGGATGCGATGTCCAGTTGCCGTGCGAAACGTGAAAAGGGGAAGTGAGTCGTCAACAGCATTGATGCTGAGATGCATGTGAAGAGCCATATTCGGGTCAATAGGATTCTCCTGCGCAACGAGAACGGCGTCGTCACCATTCTTTTTTGTTTTGGTACGAGGGAGTCGGAGAATGGTGACACGCTTGTGACGAGTAGAACGGGAAATGTGACGGCGCGTTGGAAGGAATTGGGTGGCTTTGGGAGTTCGAGAATTGGGAAGGAGCTCGCCAAGCCTGCACTGCCCCCAGAATGCGACGCATGCGGCTGCGAAATTGGTCACATCCGCTGGGTCGCTGAAGTTGAGGCCGTTGTAGAGTACCCGTAGCATCATTGCGTTGATCGGCGGACGAGGTGGCCGCTTCAAGGAGTCTGGGGCTAGATTCTCGATGCCCGCAAGGACGTAATGGAGGCGGGAACTACCCTTCCATTCCGCGCCCTGTGCAACGTGCCACGCTTTAAGGGCGCTGTGGTCCCAGTGTGGATCCCAGCGCTCGAGGCTGCGAAAGCGCAAAGAACGAACTCATTGGCTGGAAGTTGAAATTCCACCGGGATTCCTTCAATTTTGCAGAATCCCAAGAAGCAGTCGACGGCATGGCCGTAGTTCTTCAATGTCGAGTCCGCCCATCCATGATGCAGAGCATGCTCCATGTCAGCGATAGCCTTCGCTGAGAGTCGAACTTTGGAAGGTTTTTCCGGAGTCGAAGGATGTTTGTGGAAGAGGCGCGGGATTGAATGATGTCCGTGAAGCGCGGAAGGTGTAGTCCTCCTTGCAGTGGCAGCTGCTCGATGCACGGTGCGTTGATGGACAGGGAGTGGAAGTGTGACCATAGTATGAGCGAGTATCACGTGTCTCGAAGAGCTAGAGCGGTGTCTACGTTGGTAATGCCCAGAGGAAAGTAGCGGGTTGTCGGTACGCATGCGTCGTGAAGGAGTCAGAATTTGTTTGTCTGGCTTAGGATCAGAAGTCTACGGCTTGTGGTCCAACTGACTGTAGTGAATAAATTGATGTGTAACATATTATTGTAAGTATGAATCAAGATTAGCGAAGAAAGTCCTATGCTGCATTAGATGTGTGAACCAAAGATTTTAAACAGAAAGGAATGTTGAAAAAGGAAGTCGAACGCGGTAGACCGAGTGCCGGTTTTCCTCTCGAAGGTCTGTCTGCGGGATTCAACGCAGACTGTATATAGTCCGTGGTGATCCAAATTGACTGAGAGTGCATCAAAGAAACGATGCGCCGTAAAATCCGGTTCTGCTCTGGGTTTCTTGACTTGCCGCCTTCAAGCGCGCCAATGACGCCTTGATTATCAGAGCGAACGCGAAAATGGATGTTGGAATGGCCGCGGTGAATAGCAAAGCGAAGGCCAAACTCGACTGCGAGCATCTCCGCCCAGCCGATTCCACGCTCGTCTGCGCGCCAACCAGCGGCGAGTTCCCAACCGTCCCATACGCCGTCAAAGACGACACCTATGCCCCACGATGCGGACGCATCCACCCAGAATTCGATTGGAGACACAGTCGGCGGTCTAATGAGTGTTGAGCCGCAGAACTCGAGCGATAGTTGCGCTCTCCACCAAGCTATATCAGCGAGAACGGCTTTGTTCAGTGTACGATGGCTGAAGTCCGATGAAGCGTGTTTGAAAGAAGCAGCGAATGCGGAAATTGCGGGGAGGCGTGAACGCCCGTCGGGAAGCGCTAGAGAGCAGTGGACCAGCGTTCCATGGATGGACTCCGCATCTTTCCTACTGAACTTTGCTCCGGCGATCCAAGAGGCAAGTTTCACTAAGTAGCGAGATTTTTTGTCGGATGGAATTTGGATCGTCTTCGAGATCAGGTCCCAGAGGAAGCCGATGTATTTGAAAACGTGAGCGAAAGGTCGAGTTTTGGGTAATTTCCAAGGCCAGCCGAGCTCCTCAGCAATGGCGTAAATTTGGGCGAGGTTATAGTCGAAGTGGGATGTGGTGGAGTTGAGATAACGAAAGAAAAGGAAGTCATCGACCCATTTTTTGATTGGGCCGATTCCGCGCGCAAGATAGACGGCAACAATGGTGTCTGCTAGACGCCCAAAAACTCCAGAAGAACTGGCGCTTCCGAACGGAGCATTGTGATCGATATAACAAAGGTTATCCCAGAAAACTACGAAGAAGGGTTGTTGGGAAGGATGAATGGGGCAGCGTCGAAATGCAGCGTCAACGTCTAGCGTCGCAGCTTCCGTACCCAGGGGAGCGTCCATGACAAGAAGGACTACCTCTGAAAATGTCCCCCAGTCGCACGGAAAATCATCAACATTAATTTCCGAGTTTACAGAGTTACGAAAAGGATCGTTGCGGGGATATGAGAAGTCCTGAACGATGCGAAATTCGTCCGGCGAACCCGCCTTGTCGACTACACCCAGCGGAGACGACCGGAATGGCCCGATAAGGAGTTCGAGCCGCGATTTGGAAAATGGACCAGTATAGTGGCGTTCCGAGAGTTCTTTACGAATGTATTTTTGGACGACGTCGGGATGAGACAACGCCGACGGATGATTAGGTGGAGTGTAGGTTTTGAGACGGGACGAATGAATTCCCATGGAAAACCTTCCCGAAGGCCCACAGGTAAATCCGCGAATAAATGAAAAATATTGCCTTCACGAAGGGCTCGCTCCCAACTGTCCGGCAGAAGGGGTGTTACGATTGGGACGAAATCAGATCTTGGGACAGGATTGGGCGGTGTTGGGCGGTGTGGGAACCGTCGCGGTGGCCGCAGAGTGAGCACCAGTGGTGTCCCTGTTCGCAGTTTGCGCCTCGGGTACAGCCGGCACGGCCGTTGAACACGAAACAGAAGGCGTTGCCGTCGGAATCCTTGCGTGGTTCTCCAGCTTTTCGGACGATAATGATGGCATCGCTTCCGTTGACGAGAACGCGGGAGTGGCAACGACGAGAACTGTGGCCGGGATCGGAATTTCCACATACGAAGCATCGCGAGGTGGGTCCCATAATCGCGAGGCGATTCGGGTTCGGCCCGGTTGGAACGGGAGGGCGAAAGGAATTGTTGCTCGACTGCGAAGGGAATCCCGAACGGCTGCGGTTCTCGGTTTGGTACGGGTGGAAGCGGTGGGCCTGAGTGTCTGTGTTGGCTGTGCGGTTTTGGCGGTGCTGGGTGGGTATGAGGCCGAGGTCGGAGCGGAGCGTTTGGATCGCGGTGTTGGTGATGAACGCCGTCTCCAACTCGTTCCAGATAATTAGATGGAACTGCGACGGGTCGATGCTCGAGACGGTCGCAAGTCTGCGGATATGCGAATTATACGCCAAACAAAAAGACCATTGCTGGGCCCTGGTCGGGCGATGAAGAATGGACTCGTAGTGCGCGAGCCAGAGGTCGTACTCGGCAGGAATGTGATCCTGGATGAGTGAAAGGAGGCGTTGCCACGCTTGGAACCATTAGTCTAGCGTCAGGTTCAACTCTCCATCCACTGGAAGTTCCTTTGCAACGGAAACGACCGAACCGGAGGTGCCGTCCATCGTCCACAAGTCGTTTAGCGCCTTCGTCGCCGTGCCGTTGTTTATGCCGCAGAATTTGTCGGTCAAGTATTGCAGGGGTACATGGGAATCCCAGCCCACGATGAACTTTTTACGAATTGCCTCGGGAACGATATACGACGCGTTAGAGGCGACCAGGCCTAATTCCCGTGCAGGGCGTTTTCGCCCAGTACCAGATAACGCCACGGTAGCTGAGGGTGTCGCGGGCGGTACGACAAGTTCTGAAATCATTGGAAAAACCGCCTTCAGCGATCTCGGAATTAACATCAATTGAGGAGCTTGAAGCGTTGCTCCGCGGGGTTCGACGCCCAGGTTGAAGCGGAAAAGGTTTGAATTGAAAGGGGATTCGAGACCCAATAATTGAAATGGCATGAATTTGATATCGGAAGGCCATGGAGAAATTGAACGGTTTCGATACCGTAAGAAACGAACGGGGTTTCGATACCCGGAAAAATTGGCGCGGTTTCGATACCGGAAGAAAGGATCGTAGTTTCGATACCCAGAGAAGTTGATGCGGTTTCGATACCGGAAGAAACAAATGAGGATTCGATACCCGAAACAAATTATATTCATGGAGTCGGATTACGACAGTGGAGGAAAGCATCGGGGATTCCATACCCGGAACGAAATGTATCGAAGAATGCGAAGGAAAACAGGAATGGGACCAGAAGAAGTTGGGAAATAGGGACTGACGTGGGTTAAAAACAGCCTGGAGTGCCTGAGCTAGGGCGTCGCGTGGCAAGCTTTGCAGCAGCTGCAGCTGGACCTCTCGGTCAGTGATGTCGTTTCCAGTCGGGTTCGGTCCAGGGGGAGGAGTGGGAGGTGGAGAGTGTATATCACGGGGTAGCTCCTCGGGGTCGGGGCTGGGGCTGGGGCTGTCAGCATTGATTCCATGCCACGGGGCAGGGGTGGGTGTGCGGCTGGGGCTCCGTGCTGCCCATGCCTCACGGTCCCTGCGAGTGAAAAGGCCCCTATGGTCAGGATTGTCCATAATGGCAGCCTTGTTCGCGACCATATAGGCCTTGAGGCGGCGGCGAAGAGCGTCGACGGTGCCCACAGAATCGAAATTGAAAACTGCTGCTGCGGACCGCAGCTCAGCGAGGTTAAGTCCGGAGACTGTTTTAGAAAAGACAGGAGGCATCAGAAAAGAAGTCGGTGGAATCTGCAAGGTGAGAAGAAGTCGAGCATTGTGCCAGCTGTCGGTGGTGGTGGTCGGTGAGTCAGAAAGGTGCACCGCCACCTGTCACTCATGTCACAAGATGTTGCACTGCCTCCGCAAGCTCATCAGTGCGTCGCACATTCTTGTCTTATAATCTGATGACTTGGGATTGGGCCTCTTCGAGGCGGGTGCTGAACCTTTATTTTGAACAAATCTTGATAGACGCAGAAGGCGCTTAGATAAACCTGCGAGATTGCGATCAGCAAATTCCCAATTTGGCTATGCAGCGTCGGTTTGAATAAATTCACAAAAGATGGGGGCTTCCATCTAGGCTACTGTAGAGCATAAACCCCGATATATGAATGTCTCAAGTGTTGCACCAATTTATTTTCCAGAGCTCTCGGCTATTGGCCGGGACGTGATGAAATTCACAAACAAATAGGGCAAATACCATGGAGACCGAATCAACATTTTTTTTTTGAACAATCGTGAACTACCGTGAATGGAGTTTGTACCACAGATGCAAACGAGAGCAACATCTAGGCGGGCAGGCTCTGCACTGGGTCAGACTGAGGTGACGGGGCTATCGCCGCGGAGTGAACAACATGTAACAGTGTGACAATGTGACACTACTCTTTGTCCCTGCTACCGATGACCGCAGCGAAACTTGCCTCTACACTTGCATCTACACGCACTCAATCTCACCAGATCTCATCATTTGAAGATGATAATTCAAGACTATGCCTTTGAGCTGCACAACATGGCTACTATTAGGGCTACTATAGATCGGACAGACGGGACGCCGCACATGCGAGAGAGGAAAGGGACACGCCACGGGGCAGCAGACAGTGAGAGTGAATCGGGTAGTTGAGGTAGGAGAGCCTCTGTTATTGGTTGCATTTGCGCATTAACACTGACCGCGCGGATTAGCTTAGTGTGTATTTAATCAGTGAAAATACACTTGTACCTGTCAGTGCCTTGCAGGTGCCACAATGTCAAAATCGAAATCTTCAAGTAGGCCGGTGTCTGGTTGAGTCAAGAGACTGACCCGGCCTTCTGGAACCACACTGTAGAACCACGACAACTGCTCGCGAGAATAGGCTTTTGTTTATTCAGCCTTGAGCTCGGTACGCTCTCGCAGTTCTTGCAAAATATGGTTCTGTATGCGGTCCAACCTGAAAGGGCGAAGAATGCAGAGTCCTTTGAGCGATCGTACACGTGATAGCATGACGTATGTGTTCTGGATCGTTGGACAGCTTGCCAGATCGATGCAGCACACATCGAGTGAGCGGCCCTGGGCGTTGTGCGAGGTGAAGGCATAAGCGGGAATGAGCGGGAGCTGGGACCGTGTTGCGCTATAGGTCTTCTCTGAGTTTGGGAGGCGGAAGTGAATTCTGTTGGTAATGGGTCTGAGCAGGACTCGGTGAGGATATGGTGAGTCGGGATCGCTGTTTTTGTATGCTCTGAAGTCGACTTCCGCTGATATCGCATAGCGGCGCCCATCGATCTCTTCGTACACGATCGATACCAGTGTTCCCGGACTGCCGTTCGAGATCCCCAGCTCTGTTGCCAGATTTTCAAGTGCAAAATACCGCCATTCCCGGCATGTAAGGGACCTCAGGTATTCGGTCAGCGATGAAAGCCATAAACATTGATGGACTCGAGCTAATACCTTGCCGCCAAGGTCATTAGGTTTTTTGACGGGTACCGACCATGCAGCCTCAGCTGCCAGGCCAGTAAGTTGTTTGCGCTTCCGCCCACGTCCCCTCGTGTCACAGGAGTGGTAGATATGGCAGTCTTGGCCTGTCGCAGTAGCGAAGGCCTCAGCCATATTGCTATTGTGACGATCTTGTGCGGCATTTGTATACACAATCAAAGGACATGCATGTGCTGGGTCGTCAATCCATCTGTTGATATTGGTGAGATCCTTAGTCGCTTGGCTGCACTCTGGATTTGATAACACATATTTGTCTAGGATAACCTTATCGTCCTCGCTGCAGGTACCTTTCCGTAACCGCTTCAGGATGCTCATCAATAATGGGTCTCCCCTTTGGCACATAATCTCTTCTAATACAACAATGTGCTCAACTTGATGCCATATTTGTATTCCCTTCACTTCCTGGCGAACCTTCTCGTGTAGGTCATTCAGATTATTGTTGATATGGCATTGAACCAGTTCACGAGTGAATAAAGAATTTCCTCCCGGCGGGGGTAGTTGGCAAGGATCACCGCAGGTTGCCCAGTTTAGACCCCCACATATAGAATCAGTGACGCCCTTCCCCATGCATAGATATTCAGAAAGTCTAGCGAGGTCTTGCGCACTCAAGAAATAGACTTCCTCTAGGATCAAAGTCTCCAATGGTGAAATTCTTTCTTCAAGATTTGTGCGTAAACTCGGTGTTGACTTCATTCTGGCAGGCGGAACTCGTAAGCTTGCTTCCGAATCAATTGTGCAACCACTGATATCACTAGCAACAACACCTGTTGGTGCAGTCAAGCGCAGCCATTCAGAATGTCAGGTAATGTCATAGAATTCCTTCCAGGCTCCAAAAATTACTGACTTCCCTGTGCCACCTGGCCCGCTACAGAGCAGGGATATAGGTGAATTTTTACGGCCAATCTCTAGCTCATGACCAATTTTATCGGCCAATAGCAGGAATGCACGAGTTTGTTCGTCATTCAATGTGTGTTTGATGATCAGCGCAAGACACAATTGCTGGTACGGGCGTAGGGAGTCGGAATAGATACGGTTTTTCTCATATAATTCACGCGCTCTATTCGCTTCCTGTGCCAATGTCGTGCAAAGAGCTTGCGGTATCCTCGCAGATGCTTGGAAATATTGGGCATTCTGTTCTCCTGTATTCTCTGCAGCTTTCAGATGACGTTTGATCAGCAAATCTTTCTCCTTCAAAAGATCTTTTGAGACAGCACTTGCTTTAAAAATGTCATCTTCATCTCCGAGCCGTGATCTTTGTCCGAACTTGGCACATGTCTCGCTGCTTGGTGTATTTTGCACGGAATAAAAACCCACACTGCTCGCCTGTAGAATGATCTGCTGTGCATCTCGGGTCGCTCTAGTGTCTTTGGTAAATGCCGTGTAGTCTGGGTCCAATTCTTCGGGATCAATCGCAGTTTGCATAGCATTTTCCCAAACAGGATCATACTCTGCATCGCCCTGCTCTTCCTTGATTCCTGTATCTTTCGCCATTCTTGTCAACTCAGCTAGCCGTTTACTGTGTTTTGCTGCAAAGTCGAACTTGGCGTCTCGGGTCTGATACAAGAGCTGCATGTTGAGGACAATTCTGGCATGCTCGGGCGACATGGACGGTTTGAAGTCGTCGAGGGCATCTGACCAACCTATTTCTGGAGACTTGAGGGGAGAAGATTTTATGTTTGACCAGAGCTTGAACAAAGTGAGGATAACTACAGCATGCTTTGCTCTGTCATCGTCCGAGTCATTCCGAGGAATACAATAACCCATTAACACAGGTATGACCGGTGAGTCCAATTTTTTCAGGCAGTGAGTGGTGTATTGGGGATGCCTTCGCTTGAAATCTAGGTATGTTTTTCTCTGAGTCTTCGACTTGGGCTTCTTCTCTTTGACGTAGCTTCTCATAATATCCCAAACACACATTGAATCAAGTTCTGACGGTCGGTAGAATATGTCACTGAACAAGTTGGAATATCTTTTCTCTCGGGCATCGTCATTGCAGTTTTCATTTTCAGGAGCTTTATCAAGGTTCTCTGGGGTGAGCACCATCATTCCATCGTCCTCGTCGTCCGGGATGATCATGCGTTGGGTCTCATCCGAATCTAGGGCTCCATATTCCAGCTCTTCTCTTGTTTCTGGTACTGTGTACGGCTCTGAATGATTATCGAGGTCAATGGAGAAAACATCGCGTGCAATATCTCGGAGCATAGAGGACCACCAATATTCCTGATATTCATCTGACGTGTAATTGTTCTTCCTACCAAGTAAAAGACTGGCTGTTTGCTGTCCCGTCAGCTCTCGCTTGCCAACCAGGGTATTCGTTGTTTTTACCATCATTAACCGGGCCATTTCAGAATTGTCAACCTGTCCGTCTACATCCTGAGGAGGCCGATTCTGAAGAGTCTTGATTGAAGCGCAGAGAGCAGAAAAAACAATTGCAGTGTCTAACTGCAGTTTGATGGTGTAATTCCCCATGTATTCAACCATAGCCATTGCAACGGAACCGGACGCTGTTTGCTTGAGGTCAGTGTTACATCCAAGACAAAGTGTAGCTGTCGGATTATGGCCATTTAGATCTCCGTTTTCACAGCGTATCACAAGATCGTCGTCATCATCGAAATGTGTCTCTTGAACAAGGGGACGAGGGAGTTCAAACCTGCAATCCTTGTCCGGATCAACAAGAGCGTCTATGCGCCGCGGGATATACTTGAAGCATGTTGCATTGTGTCCATGCACTAGTACAGTAGTCTCACACAGATCCCGGTGGCGCTGGGTTCTCTTCTGCTCATAATCGGGGGAATCCGGATCTAATGGGCGACTGAGAACAGGGAGTTGCTTCGGAGTACCTTCAGCCGCAATATAAGGAACTGTATTTTTCGGAAAGCTCTGGCAAATAATATCATCGTACCATGCAGTGAGTTTCTCCTTGAACCCGGCATCTGAATTCATTCGTTCTTTCATGTCTAAAGGTGAAGCAGGAGCACCGTCACTCCATATTAGCAGATGGCCGTGGAGTGAACCACGGATCTGCGCCTCAACAACTGCGTACCACCCTTTAACCTTCCCAAGAACACCGATTTTTGAAGCCCTTTTCGCACCCAAAATTATATCGAAGAATTTCGTCATCATTAGGTGGAAGAACTCAGCACCAGCTACCGGATTTTCAGCCAATGTCTTTGCCCGGATACTCGGTTCCTTGTTCATACCATCCAGCACGTCGAAAATCTTGTCCAGGTCAATGTCCCGTCCAGCTAGGACTTGTGCAATTGGATTATGAGAGTCGGCAAAGTTAACCGTGGCGAAAAAATGGGGTAAGCCCTCAGCGATAATTTTACTGTGCATTTGCTGCTTCATGTTGTTCACGTCCCCCACTGAGCCAGGGATATGATCTGAAACATAGCTGATGTATCTCATTACCTTGGCTGCCGCCTTCTCCCCTGCGCTCTCGGGCTTTGCGAACAGATTCTTCTCGAGCTTAGCCTGAAAGGTATCCATACACTGAGCGTCAATCCTCCGCATCAAATCCTGCACCACCGGAAACCAGGATCGATTGGTGGCAAGGCGAGCTTGGAATGATGACTTGCGTCGCTGGATGATGTTGCTCATGACAAAAATGAAGGAGTTGTGAACCTGAAACCGTGGATCTCTCATACTCAACAAATGTTGTACATACGGTGAGGTATCAACTTGATGAAAAGGAATCTCAGGCAAAATTCTGACATTGTTGTTATCTACCATGCCAACACCGTATGGAAAGAGTGTGGGCCATAGCCAACCAAATACCCGTGGATTTTTTGAGGTTGATAGTGGTGTATTGCCAGACGGAAACTTCACAAATCCGGCTTCTTGTATCTTCAACTTCCGGAGAGCATCAAGCTTTCTCTGCTGGTACGTCGATGCAACATTGTCAGCGTCTACAAGTGTCGAAGAAGTGAGTTCGAAACTATTGGCTCCCTCAAATAATTCAGCATTTGCTTGATCTGAATACGACTTGTAAGATGACCCTTGATTATTCACAGAGTTTGTACGTAGAAAATCTGTAACCGCAAGCGGACAATCATGCACTGGGTATTCCTCCGAATTATCAAGCACGGCATTTCTGTCCAGGTCTGCATAGAGTGGGTTATTTTTAATCAGCCAAAATAGAGCAGTTTGAATCTTCTCGTGACGCACGAGCAGCGGGGACCTTTTCAGCATATCGTGAGTGACCTCGGTGTCGGGTGATCCAACAAAAATAACACAGATTTCATCTCTCAATACGAACAACGGAATCGGCATGGCAGACATGAGAGATGTTGTGTCTTGAGGCAATATACAAACATTTCCCCGAGCAGCAAGCTGTCCCGTGGGTCCCAGTGTGAGCTTGTACATGCATCTCGTCGCTCGGGCCCGGGCGATACATTGTTCTTCCAAAAATGTGAGATCGCTAAGCTCCTCCAGGACTTCTTCTATCCAAAGGCCATTTGCATAACTGCGCAAAGGAATTGAATGGAAAGACTTTTTGCTCACAGCAGAATTACAGAGATGGCACAGTACATATGAACCGCTGACCAGGGAGGACTTGCTGAATGATTCGATTTTAGGCTGACGAGATATTATCCGGAGTTCTACAACTGCTCATTCAAGTAGGGAGACATCAAGCTCATTTACAGCTCTCATTTTGGTACTGACTGCCATCTCAAATTTACCGCAGAAGGAACATTCATATCGCTTCAATGATGCATTATTAGTAGCTTCACGAAACTCGCGAACAATCTGGTCCTTCTGATTCTGGGATAGTATGAGGGGGAAAAGAGTCCCGGATCCCTCAACACATGGACGTGGACGCTTGTGAACATTACCATCTAGGGCAGTCGACTTTCTTTTCCGAGTGTTGGATTGAATCCCGAGGATTAATTCACAGTGTTGCAGCTCACTAGGTGAAAGCACCCTTGGATCCAGGCCGGCAAGCATAGCTTCAGACTTCAGGAACAGACAAGCTTCGCCACAGCGATGGGCAAGAAATTCGGTGTGTTAAGCTTCAGCACTTTTTTTTCGTCTCTCACCGGACTCTCTGTCTGATATTTGTGTATGACGAGCTGCCATCTTTCTCAATGTTGGCAGAGGAACCGGCTGATCGCGAATAAGGAACCGGACAATCCTATTTTTTCCATTCATAGTGAGACAGACAAAAGGGTCGTCACGGCACGATATAGTCAAAGGTTCATCAACAGGTATCATATCATCATTTGTGTGAGCACCCCACGTAGGGGGTGCAACACCTCGCGTACGAGATGTTTGGATACCCCACGAACGGGGCGTCCGGGCTGCGCACGTAGAAGCAGCTACAACATCGATACCTCGCATATGGGGCATCGATGAGGGGGTGGATACCGCATCAGGGTTACCCAAGGACACTGATGGGGAGGACGAGGGATGGTCGACACTGGTGCCTCCTCGGAACACTGGTGTAATGGCTGGCGTGACTGGGAGTAAACCATTCAGTCCAGTATACTACCAGTAAGAGGTTATAACACACTGGTGGACGATGGTGGTCCAGATTCTGTGATGCCAACGGTCAAAAGTGAGGGGCCTCGGAGATCAAGCGAGCCAGAATACAGATGCACTACGAGTTCAGGTGCAGAGAACTGAACAAAGTTGAACCAGTCCAAGCCGAGCAATAGGTCAGAAGGCAGAGAAGCAGTCACAGGAAGGTTGTTCAAGAACATTGAAATGGCGCCGACGTCGCACGGAAGTGTCAGGAGCCCAGAGGCTTGAGAGTTGTGTGTACGGAGCCCAGATTTAATGACCCAATCCAGAGAAACACAGGAGGTTGCGGCATGACCGTCGAACCCAGTGGATATGGGCAAATCGCAGAAAGTAGCTGGGGAGGACATGAAGGAGGAATTGAGGAGGAAGCAAAGATTTGTGCGCTGGCAAGGTGATTGATGTCCGCGTCTGACGGTAACGGATACTGCGGATACTGTGCCGAACATAAAGCAGAAATGACTAATAGTCGAAAATTGAACAAGAGTCTCTGTTCAAGGCGTCACGCACAAGGATTCAAGTCGGGCAGGAAGTTGACAATGACATATCTTTATATCCGTGTTTTTTCTATCTATTGCCCCAAGTTGTTTTCCCTCTATTTATTTCATTTTCTTTTCTGAGATGACCAATAGTGCGTGACTAAATCTTGTTTGTACATGTAGCAGAAAATGGGGCCAAATCCAAGTTCCCCTGGGTAGCCAAACCTAAAGGTTCAGCCATTACATAATTCCACATCCAGCCGCTCAACCCGAGAAAACGATAATGAACCATGATCGAGATCACCCCACTTCATCAGCCTACCACACACTTTGCAACTCTCCTCATTCTAACTCAACTTGGTCCCGCTACTCCTCACAGCATGCCAACAGCTCACGCCCATGCCCATGCCCATGCCCATGCCCATGCCCATGCCCATGCCCTTGCCCATGCCCATGCCCATGCCCATGTCCATGCCACCCCCAAGCCACATCACTGACGTGTGAATTCAAATTGGAGGTTCAACTCCAAGTCTCTCCACATCTAGTCAGATTATCAGCAACGGAGAAAACAATTACTCTGTGTCTCTGCGTGGACAGTGCAATATATGAGTGCATCCCTGTCTTCAAGTTATACTGTGATTAATTTGATATCCAGCTGCCTTGAACTGAGACAACGATAATAGAGTGTGATTGAGATCATCAACCTGCATTTGCAAGACTTTCAACCTTCTCCCTATTCTTCCATTTGGTCCCACTCATCCTCACGCTACGCCCACACACCCATGCCCACATGCCCACGCCCACGGCCAACGTGCTTATGCCATGCCGCCCAAGTTTAAATTCCGACTGGCTGTTCAACTGTTGATTGAAGATTAAATCTGATCAAACCGAATTGCATTCCTCGAAGAAGCACCATGATTGCGGCGCCCTGAGACTCCATGGCTGGTTGTAACTCCTCCCCAATAAACCTCCACATGCAAGCTGTGGAATGCCCAAAGGTTAGCTTTCCATGGACACTCAACTGGGAGACAGTTATTCCCCGCCCATGCCCAGGCTAAGCTATAGCCCCCTCCTGTACCTGATTCAATGTGTCTGCTGCATCTGAGACCCAACCTCAACATTGTTCCATGTAATATCAAGCAATTCTGCACATGTACACGCTGTTCTGCGCAAGCTGCATTGGGATATCGTTGAATTTGGCTTAATTAATAGTATTCTATGCTAACAACCGGGATGTTCAACCTGTCCACGGGAACCCTTGCCTCGAGTTTTCGAAGGAATTAATCGAAGAGTACATCCATAATTGTGTAATAGACTCCGAAATCTATCTGCATGTTGTTTCTGCATCAATCTGGGTGGCTCAGTGGTAGCTATGTAAATGTGCTGCAATTTGAATGAAGATCGGGGCCTGGGAGGTTTAAATTCATCGACTATTATACATTTCTTTGTGTCTGACGAAGGGTAAATCCCATAGGAATATGTGGAATGCAACAAGCCAGTGGGCTTGCACTGCAGTTCATGTCGTAGCTCCGCGTTACTCCTGGGTGACTGTTGAGACGTACCTTATTGGACAAAACTGGCAATTTAAATGACACACATGCCAAGGGGAGACTCACAGGATACCAGGACAGAGATAGGACAATACATAAGAGCATCCAGGAACCTGCAATGCCTGCAAGCCACTTGAATTTTTTGGCTGGGGCCAAGCCGGCGGAATGGCTTGCCAAGCCATCAAAGTGGCTTGCAAGCCGAAGTGCCGGGAATGGGCGGGTGATCCCACCCAAATCCACGCCCCCGCCCGAAACAAGCCATTTGGCGCGGGCGCAAGCCACTTTTGCAAGCCAAAAAGTTAACTCTCGATTCGAACTGATGAAGGAAAATCTTGCGCAAGATAGAACCACCCAAAAAGACGAATCATCGCCCTAGAAAGTGCAGTCACAGCAATGGCAGTCCAGATTTTCTCAACAGAAATGTTACTCTGGTAGGAAATGAAATGAGAGTGAAGCGATAACGGAACGTTGAGCCAGATAGAATGGCCCCAAAAGGGAAGCAACCGCCCAAGAAGTTGGATGGAAGGTAGACTTCCTCAACGGCAAAATTATTACGATGGGAATCAAACGACTGGACCAAAATGTTGAGCAAGCAAATCACCACCCGAGAAGGTGCCATCACAGCGAAGGGAATGCAGACTTTCAGTATGCGCAACATGTAAATACTTTCTGCACATGATTGCCATACAACTTGGCAAAGTTTGGTGGTTTCGTTCTTTTGAACTCATCAGGCAGGCTACACAGCCCACAACCAACTGACACCTTTCATATCAGGCAGACAACTTGGCAGGTTGTTTACCATGATAAACTTAGCTCACCCCCAGAACCCGAAAATGCCCCAGAGCCCATAATACCCCTGATAGACAGGAGGCCACAACTGGCCAGGTTGTGCCGCCAACCATCAGAGGTCGCAACTCGTCAGGTCGCACCTCAATCCGATCCCCCAGAACCCAACAGGTTAAGAGGTCGCAACTTGCCAGGTCATGCCTCAATAATCCCACAGAACCCAAACAGAATACGAGGTAGCAACCTGCCAGGTTGCGCCTTATGAGATATTTAACATATCTAAGTTTGGTTTTGAATGCCAGCGCATCTGGGGGCAACATGTGGGCGACGCTCTTAAATCCAATCAGTCAAAACGATATTAAGAGAAAAAAGAAGAAAAAAAAAGGGGGGGAAGGGCCACAATCCCCTTGGAAGGAGACACTTACCATATTGAACTTTTCTAGACTGCCAGAGCATCCAAACGACCCATTGGGGAGCAAAAGGTGAGCCACAATGTGAAAACCAATCAGTCAAAAATAAAATAAAGGGTTGTCAATGTGATCCCCCAGAGCCCAAACAGAGATTGCAACCTGCCAGGTTGTGGCCTTGATCCCCCAAACAGAGGTCGCAACTCGCCAGGTTGTGCCTCAATGTGATCCCCCAGAGCCCAAACAGAGATCGCAACTTGCCAGCTTGCGCCTCATACCGATCCTAAAAGTCAGTTGCGGACGTCGGTTGCTATGGTCAACCTCAACATCTGCAAAACAATATGTTAGGAAAATCCTTCCTATTGGGGACTTTGTTAAGCCATACTGTTAGAGTCCCTGTAATCTAATGTGAGTAGAGAACCTCACAGACGCACAACGTTCAGTGCCCGTCACCACATCACGGTTCCGGATTTGGCAGTGATCGATCCCAAATATAGAAGTTGTAACTACATTTTGCCCGAATGAAGAGTCACATTAAAAACACCTCAGAACACCATAAGAGATGCTAAAGAAGCTATGGTGTGCTTCCCAGAACGATTGAACAAAATTTTGTTTTTCGACCCCGACAAAAATGAAACGTAACCCTATTACGTAAGGTAATTTCCTTTTTGGGACTGATTAGGGTTAGGATTTTTAGGGCCTGGACGCGCGCTCGACGATGCCGACGTGCTCGTGTACGTTCGCCGGGATCCGGCGATGAGACTTGAACTCCTTTATTGCATATGCAGCTTGGCACAAGTTTAAACCCACCCTGCAAGAAAGTCGACGAGATACCGAAGAATTTCACTGCAAGCACACCTGTAGGCATCCATGTATCGATAGCACATCAGCCTTTTGACATTTTGATTGCGCCTTGTTCTGGCTTGTGGGCTTGGCAACGCTAAGCGACAGGCTGGCAAGCTCGAACAAGGCCGCAAGTCAAAAAATAACCCCCCTCCGAGGTGAGGGATTGACCTGCAATACAACAACTAAGCTCTACAATTGTTAGCACATGCCCCAGCACACGCAGCAGCACACAAAAGCTCTCGTAGCATTCGGAAAACTTGCCATTTTTGGACGAGATCTCCGAGCTTGTGAAATTCGGACATAGGTTTGTCACTTTGTGAGCTTGCCGGCTTTTCGGGCCTTTTTCGGGCTTGTTTGGCCTTGTACAAGGTCACAAGTCAAATGTCAAAAGTCTGATGCAATGACCGAAGTAGCGACGGATGTTATCATTTGAGATGAGGTCGAGTGATTCCGGGACAAGGGTTTTGGCACAGGGGAATGTTCCGTCGGTCAATTCACGGAAACCTGGCAATAATCAGACGGATGAACCAAATAAAACTGAGAGACTCACGGCGCTTCAATTGGCTCCAAACCATTTCGATAGGGTTCAGTTCGCAATGGAACTTCGGCAGAAATAGGCACTTGTGGCTGGCCTTCTCAATGATCAGCTGAAGCAGGGGTTTTTCCTCGCGGAAGTCCTGTTGGAGTGAAAGGACACGCTGCATGCAACAATCAGTTGCACGCCCGAGATCGTCGTCATCCGGATTTTTGCGCTTGAGGGAGGTGGATGCCGTCGGAATCTGCTTTAAGCAGAGGTCAGTTACCCCATTTTAAGATCGAGCATTGGTAAAAATATCTACTTCCACTGGCGCCGAGATTTCTGGCTGTCCGGCTTCCGACTCAGGATCAGAATCCACAAATGTGGGGTCCACCGTCAGTGACGGATCTACAGGCAGGCGAGGGACGACAGGTGCTTCATTGCGTTTGGCAGCTTCACGATTGATTGCGGCCCGTTGTTTTCCGTTCGTCTTCTTCGGCATCTCGCCCGTGGACTGGAAGGAAGGACACGACGTCTGACGTGATGGAGGCCGTTGGTCTTGTTTGACAAGAGCCCCACTTAGGTACACACAAAAAAAATCGCCGAGCCCCGGAAAAGTGAAACACCGTGGGAAAAAAATTAGATCTTTGTGCGAAACACATTCTTTTGGCCAGTTTCCTGGCTAGAAAAATCACAAATAATTCACAAAAATTTCCTGGGCCCGAGGAGCACGTGCTGGAGAAGTGGTGACGGGCACTGTAGTACGCGAGTCTATGTATTCACCTGTAATCTAATGTGAGTAGAGAACTACGTCCAGTTAGCTACAGGGATATACATATATATAAGAAACGGCTTACCCTCACAGACGCACAACGTAGTACGCGAGTGAGGGCTGCCAGCGCGTCCGTCACGGATATAACGATCCCGTGACGTGACGACTTGTGTGATACACATACTTGGTGTCCCGTTACAGCCAATATATGTCCCATACATTGTTGTTCTGCACACCGGACATGGAGCTTTGGACGGCTCGGATAAGGCCTAGTGACCCTGAGTGATCAAATCAGAAAATTCTCAATGTCAAAGTAAGGCATACCACGAGTGCGAGTTACCCGTGGGCCAATGCGGGTTGATCTGTGGGAAAACCCGCGGGTATGCATACCCGCAGATCTGGGTACCTGTTGTCATGGGTCGGCCACGGATCCGAGTTTGATTTTTAGAACCCTTCATACTCACATGGGTACCCACGGGTTTTGGTGGTCTTTTGGCCTAGTTGGTTGCAGCATGAAAATGTGCTATCGTCGATACCAACTGGTTCTGGTTTCGAATCCCACAAGCGGTTATACTTTTGTTTTTGGCCTGCAACAAAGGCCAAATCAATTACATCACTTCTTGGTTGTAAGCCACTGCAAGCCCGGACTTGGTGGCAGTGCCCTCTGAAGAGGTATGATCAGGCTAATTTTAATTTACATCACATTCCCATCTCCACTGCAATCCCCGAAGTATTTAACAAAAGTACCCTTGCAACTACCAACTCCACAATCTGTAGACCATTAGGAATAGTTAATTGTGAGTCTAACGGAAGGAACACACTTTGCCTGTACTTGATCTAATGACTTTGACAGCTATAGAAACTAATGTAAGACCGGGTGTGTGATGTTAATAATCGAATACACACCTTTGCTTGAATTTCCAAGGACCGGTTGAGTAGCACTCCTATCGTGACGAGTACGGATGCCATTACTTGGTGGACTGGAATGGAAACTGCTGGAAATCCGATGGCATGGATGGCCTTGAATTTTCTTTCCATTCCCGGTGCGTTTCTTATAAATTGGTTGCGTTTTCTTGCCACTTATATCTGTACCAGCTACCTCAACTGACGTCGAATGCGCATTTTCCCGTGTGGGATTGACTGTCTCAAAGATGCGGCATTCTCTTTCTGACGAGTCCTCGTGCTGCCTCTGTCTTGGGATCCTGGTGTACTCTCCCCCACGCTATTCCACTAACCGATATTAACGCTACATTTAAGGAGAAATCAAAGAGATCAAAGAGGAAAGAAGGTGAAGCAACTGACGATGCAATGGAGGTTAAGGGTACATAGATAATGTCTGTAATTAATGCTCTCTTATATATCTTGCGCCCAACTACCCGCAGGTACTCATGAGTACTCAGGGGTTTTCCAAACTCACAAATACCCGTGTACTCGCAGGTGTGAGACCCGCGGGTACGAGTCATCCGTGGGAAGAAACCCGCACGGATCCGAGTTCTATATTTTTCACTACAAGTACTTGCGGCCACGGATCCGAGTCACCCGCAGGTGCACTCGTGGTATGCCTTAGGTCAAAGAGAGAAGTATCATTTATAGTTGCTAGTGAAGATTGACAAGTTTCCGCGAAAATTGATGGCACTAGTAGGCGTCATGAGAAAGAAAGAAATAGAAGAGAAGACAACCAACCTACAGGTAACTCTGGGATAATCTTGCTCTCCTGTAGTACATCGCTCGGACTCGTGTCAGCGAATTTTCCCATTGTATCTGCCAAAATTCTTTTTGTTAGAAAACTTCAAGATCGCGTAAAAAGAAGAAAAGCTTTATGCACGCGGGACTGACGGAGAAAAGTCAAACGTGTCTCGGGTGAGAGATAAGATGAGAAAGAAACGGTGATTGTTGCAGTGCTCCGTGACGACGGAGCGGAGCGGTGCGAAGTTAAACGACAGGCATCGGGATTCTGGCAGAATTTGTTGGCACTGTGTAAGACATGGACATGCACTGCGTTCAGAGGGTCCGTCGGCAGAGGTGTGCCGACAAAGGCCAACGCCACGTCGGCAGACCCGGATTATGCCACCTCCGCCGGGACGGCAACCCGACATCGGAATGTGCCGTCCTTGAGTTGAAGCACGGCATCATATAAGGTGGCGAATGTGCCAGGCTTCGGCGGATGTGCCGCCTCTCCAATGTGAGAGCATCTCGTATAAAGAAGAATCTGGCTCACAAATCCCATATCCGGGATTCGGCCCTAGCCATGAGTCGTATTTTTTGACTATTTTGGCGGCGGTCGGATGCTTTGAAGAATCGGGTCTGGACAGACCAGGGGCGCCCGGAACCAAGGGGCTGCATCTCCGCATCTTTATCGGAAGGAAGTGGGCAGCATTCGATGGCTCTACCCCTTCACCTCCAGACTCATGCCTCTCTGCCAGCGCCGCGGCAGCCCTCCTCCGGATTAGAAGCGCAGACCACTCAACAGACGACTGAGGGCACTGGTAATCAAGCATCCGGCGACGACGAAGGCCATTTTAGGACTCACTAAATCAGGTGACTGCCATGCCAGTTGGCCATTCACTTGGTCGTAGCAGCACCAAAGCAGCAAAATTCGAGATGCCCCATATCGAACAGATGTTTATGGGATGCATCTATGACCATCTGGGGTGAATTGCCTGGAATTGCACTGTCTGGAAAGCCAGTAAGTACCGGCAGCGAAAATAACTGTTTAAACCGTTTAGAAAACGTTTGTTTACTGTTTATGGGGTTGCAGTGATTCCACTGAGGTAAATATTTTACTGCATCGTTGAAAAGAACACACCACAAATAATCAAGGAACACCCTAGACGAGCGGGGCCACAAGTCATTGAACAAAACGATCCGGAGCGCTCCCTTCGCTCGTAAATATCGCAGCCTCGAGTCCGGGTGCTGCCACTTCCACTCCGTTTCCGCGCTACATACGAAATTTGGGCATCACCCCGGCAAGTCGATGTCGCCGCGGGGCCGGTGGAGGAGTGACCGAGCTCGAGCTGCCGCAGCAGTTGGGAAACCCGCGGGCGCATAAGAGAAATCCGCCGACAACACGCTACGCGAACACGGTGTTGTCCAGCGTCAGCTTCAGCGTCCGCAACTCAGGCAGAACAAGCTCGCCCCTGTCTGGGACTGGGACCGGCGCGCAGTCCGCGGTTTGCACGTGTTCGGCGGACGACGACACAAAGGTCACCTCCAGATACTCGAGCCGACCATAGTGATGGGAAAGTTCGGTTCGGTTCAGGTTCAGGGTGTTTTCTTCCGAACGCCGAACCTGAACTTCGGTTCAGGTTCATGGATTTGCTGAACCTCGAACCTGAACTCAGGTCCAGGTTCGGTTCAGGTTCGAACCACGTTCGAACCTGAAAAATTCCCCACCTTCAATCAACCAAAATTGCGGCAAGGGATGAATAAATTATGGGTAACTGTATCTTTTCTGCCTATTAGGAGGTGGTTCTGACCATTTGGAGTGCTGAAAATATCATATTCTCAAAATTCCACAAAATTAATGCCACTTGGAATGTCGACACCATGCCATGAAACCATAATATGTCCTTCAAATCATGATGGAAATATCACATAGGATCATAACATGTAAGTGCTAGGTATGACTCTACTATGAGGGGTAATTTCACACTGAAACTGTTGAAAAAACTAACCAAAATCACGTACCAAAGGGCAAATCCGGTTCGGGGTTCGGTTCAGTTCAAAAATACCTGGTCAAAGCCTGAACCTGAACCTGAACTTCGGTTCAGGTTCAGCAATTTTCCGAACCTTGAACCTGAACCTGGCGTTCAGTTCGGTTCAGTTCAGGTTCGAACCGATAGGTTGAACCGAACTTTCCCATCACTAGCCGACCACCCATGAACCCCGCGAGCACGGGGACTTCGTAGCTGGTCCAGCTGAGGCGCCGCAGCCCTTCGCCCTGCAAGAGCGCCACCAAGAGCTCACCGGCGCGCTGTCATGCTATAATCAGAGTACACAGCTAGCGTGCCCAGGTGCTCTGGGTCGCGATGGTAGGCTTTGCGTTGCAGACGCAGAGGGCGGCGCTAGGCTGAGCGCCAACACCTTGGCCTGGGCGGAGCACGAGAGCCACACGAAGGAGTAGATCACGGACTGTGCGTACTCCATTTTTTGGAGACGAGGGCGAGGTTGCATTTGTGGCGCATCGTCTTGCAGTAGTGTCGGAGTCGCTGGGCGAAGTAGGCAGGGGTCAAGGCCCGGGGAGAGGAAGGAGGATGGGAGCTCGAAGAAGGGCGGGAAGAATTTGGGAGGAGTGGACGTGTCGCAGGAGGAGGGCGGGCGGGGTTTGGTTGAATCTTCAAGAATCAGAATCAAGAGTTCTGCGGGGAGGGTGTGACCGGGCTGGAGTACTTGTTGGGGTTCCAGACCTTCGCCGTCGCACTGGGACGATTTCCAAAGCAAACTACAATCGCGTTGGCCTTGGTCGCGCCAATTGGTCCAGCAATGCTGCGCCGTGATGTTGAAGATCTTAAACAGAAACTTGCCAGGCTCATGCTGATCCTGTTTAAACGTTGGAGACATGCAAGCGACTTGCGGCTTCATGGACAATTCTGGCACGAACCCTACTTGATGTTCCGAAATGAGTGTTCCTCATTTGTGTTGGATGCCATCCACAATATTCAGATTTTGCATGAATGTAAGAACGGTAGGGACACCCACTTTGCCAACAGAAGCAACCACAAAAGAGCTGGGATTTCGGCAGAGATTACACAGAGTGCGGCTGCCGGTGATGATATGTTTTCAAAGAAATTCGTCTGAGAGTGGAGCTGAACCAGAAAGACATGAACTAGTGGAAGAGAAGCACCCAGCTCAAGAGCATCAATGGCAACAATCCTATGCGATTAGGAAGGAAAGATGTAAAAATCTGCATCACTTCAAGACCAACCAGCCACAGTCGAAGACAGTTCAAAAAATTAACATACAGGGGATCTACTCCAAGATGGCTCCGATTTCTCGAATCCAACTCGAATCTCGCATTTTAGGCATAGCCGGAACTATCCGAAGGTGATGGCGGAGTTTAAAACATGTTGGTTTGGTGTTCATTCTATGTTCCCGGGCGACCCTCATTGATTACAGACCAATAGAACTGAAACGAGAAACAGGTCAGGTGTTATGCATGACGCTGGAAAAAATTGAAACGATCTCCGTTTTTCCAATACTTTTTTGGTTTTTTTGAAGGTTCCTGACAAAATTTTGGCAGATGTTATGGAAATTTGCTGATACGAGCCCTGAGTTATGTGTTACGGCAGGGGAAACTTGGAACAAAACAGACCAACCATTACGCGTTATGTTTCACCCATTCGGAAGGGTACGTGCCGATATACATATACCAACAAAGATTTTTCCGACATGAGGCTCTCTGCGGAGCGTCATGGCGTCCTTCTCCACCTTGCCTATGGACATCGCTGACCTCATCTTGCAGGAGCTGCCACGTCAGACCTTGCTCGACTTTTGTTTGGTGTGCACAGGCACCACAGCCGTTGTGCAGCGCATGTTGCACCGCTGGGTCGAGATCTCGGCACAGCGTCTGCCCCTGCTCGCCGCCGTACCACAACAGCTCGCAGACTTTGTCCACGAATTTGCCGTCATGGATCCCGATCGTCAGCTCTGCAAGACGACATCGGTCAATGCCCTGTGCGTTCAGCTCACCCCTCATGATCTGCTATAGTACCGTCTGACGTGCTCGCGCACCACATCCACGTTCAACGAAAGCCTAGCTGCTGTCCTCAAACGCTTTGCCAACATCCAGGCCATCCGCATCCTCGTCACCTTGAACCCCAATCGCGGCCTTCGTCTCAACTTCCCCGAGCCTTTCGACCTCCACGTCAGATTGTCCTTCCACCTTATCATACACCAAAATGTCGCTAGCCATTACTGCCCTCCCTACGTCCATCGTGCTTTCTACCATACTCCTCAACCACAGGGGGGCTCTTTGATCCGCTACCACCACCATCTCCCACTTTCCCACGCCGACGTCCCCTCGTCGACGGAGAGATGGAGCGAGACTGGTGGTGTGGGCGGGTCAAGGAGGGTTTGCAGCCAGGGTTTGCAGCCCAAGGGTGACCTCCACACCCGCGTAGCTTGCGCTACACCGCCAAAGTGCGGAAGGAGCCATAGAGCCCGGCCATAGAGCCAATATATTATCGTGCTGTATCAGGCCTATACACCCAGAAAATCCTGGAGAAACTATGCTGGTATGTTCTCCTCCATGCCCATCTCCTCCTCCTTCCTTATCCGCCGCCTGCGGCGACGATATCGCCCCACCTTGCCACGTCACTATATGACTCGTTGCTGCGGAGCGGAGCCGAGATCACGTGATTCGGCCCGTCGTGCCTCTGATGCGAACCTCGAACAACTGTGCCATGTCGTCGAGCTTCAGCCTCTGTAACACCAAACTGCCTGCTATGAGTGCTTGCAGAATAGACCACATATGTTCTCATGTACTACTTTCAATACATTCTTCTACATCTGCCAGTTATGGTCTCTGAACCAAATCTACACAAGACTTTGATGCATTGAGACATGAAGGAAATCATCTGAAATCTGTGACTGCTTGACCTGGAACCCCCATAACGCGCAATTTGTTGAAGTAGATATGGCAGTGTGATTGCGTAATCACCACCGCTGGCCTCATGTACACAGCCACATCTCCACGATGTTGGCAGCAATGTCAGTAATTCACTACCCAGGTCCCACCAAGCAAATCATCTGAACTCAGTGGCTGCTTTCCCATATCTGTTGAGCTGGAACCCTCAACATGCCACACTCCCTTTCGAGAGGTACAATTCCGGCTTGAAATATTATTGAAATCCTACGACGGCGGTCTTAAAACACACCCAAAACATGCCTATAAACAACACAAATATTCAGATTGGTACCGAGGGCCCTCCTGGTACACGGGAGGGTTTCGGGGACGTGGTACATCCCTCTCGTCAGTGCCTGCCGGCTACGAGTTCAGAGAGTGAAATCAGCAGGAGTCGGGGTGATCCGGGGCCTAGCCCCGACTACCCAACACACAGCCCCTTCTGTAGCAGCTCTGCTGCTCTGACTGCTACGGTGACGGGCGAGGGGCAGCATCCACGTTCCCCTACAGACCTTCAAAATATGACTACCACAGACCATGATTCACCATGGTTGATGCCCATATCAACTGCGGCGACTCCCGATCTGTGGAACACAAACGGCCGTATTGCGAATGGTACAAATAAAATTCCGGATATAATTATGGGAGATGTAGAGGGAACGTATAACGACTCCCATGCCAACAATTCTAACACTGCAGCACAACTTTTAAATGAGCAAACTTATTATGCCAATATCGACTCGCTGCACGTAACATCAGACAGAAGCCAAGAAAATAAAGACAGGCAATACCTTATCCGTGAAAATTGGGAAGAATTGAATGCACAGATTAGACAGAGGAACAAACCTCCGAAACTTACCCGTTCAGCGAAGTTCACTCGTTCGAACGTCACAATTGCATCCCAAAATATAAATGGGAGAGACAAAAATAAATCCATGAGCAGCACAGGACACAAACTCAATTACATGAAGAGAGTAGTTGACGAGAAGAGGATAGGTGTTTTCGCCTGGCAAGAATCACACATGGATCATATTGCCGCTAGCCAGTTCAACAACATTTACGGGAAATGGTTCAAACTGTTTAACTCTGGACACCCGATAAAACCTAACTCCACAGCTGGAGTTAGCTTCCTTCTCAACAAAAAATATGTTGACACGGAAAATGTGAAAGAGTATGTCCTCATTGAGGGCCATGCAATCATGCTTGTTATCCCATCACATCGGGGAGAAACAATAAACATTCTGAACATTTACGCCCCAAACGCCCCTCTGGAAAGAGAGAGGATGTGGGGCCGATTATGGCATTGCTACTTAGAAAATCCAGAACTTCCATTTCCAACTGAAACACTGGGTGACTGGAATTTTGTTGAAGACATTAAAGATCGTACATCGAACAAGGAAGAGACAGTACCTCTGAGCTTTGTATGCCTGAAGGCGCTCTTCCGCATGCAAGATGGTTGGCGTACAACATTTCCTGATGCGAACGAATACACTTGCTTCCAAAAACGCACCAATTTAACCACGAATGAGACACATGTATCTGGTTCACGTCTTGACCGGATCTATGTACTGGTAGACCATTTTAAACGATATCGAAATTGGTCAATTGAACCTAGTTTAATCGCCAGTGACCACCATTTGATTTCTGTCCAATTGACATGCCGGCCAGACGAGGAGTATGGGCCAGGAATTTGGAACTTACCTATTTATCTCCTTAAAACACCAAGATTTATGAACTACATTTCTATCCGTTCAAAGAAGCTCGCAGAGGAGCTGGAAGAGTTGAACCGCACTGAGAGGCAAACCCAGCAGAACATCCAAAGCCTTTGGCACAAATTCAAGATTGACCTTACTGCAGAAGGTAAAAAATGCTCCCGCTTGGTCAAAGGAAGAACCCGCCAGCTCCGCACCTGGACGGCACAGAAACACCTTGTTATCAATGATGCAGATATGCCTACTGAGGACAAACATCTCGCAATTCTGCACCTAGAGGGAAAGATTGAAACCTATCTTAGGGAAGAAGCTGACCGTCAGAAGGACCAGTCAGAGGCACGGTACGACATTGAAGGTGAAAGCCTGAAGACTGACTATTGGACTCGTTCCACCAAGGAGTATCACCTGAGGAACACTATAAATGAATTTAAGACAACAGATAATGATTCAACTGTGCCCTGCTTCGAAACTCGCCCAAAGCGAATGGCTAAGATGGCCCGGGATTACCATGAGGCAACACAATATGTTGATGTTCCCAACGACGACTATGGTCAGTGTGATGCACGGTTATCTCAAAATGAATACAATGAAATGAACAAGAATCTTACGGAAGAGGATATACGAAATGCATTGAAACTGTCCAACAATAGTAAAGCCCCGGGGCTAGATGGCATCCGATACGAATTTTTCAAAGCCATGGACATTGAATACAAAAAATATAAAGACAAGCCAGGCGGGGCTTTTAACATTTTGGGATTCCTGGCAGACTTATACCGCGACATTGGACAGTTTGGATTATCCGATGGATGCAACTTCAACATGGGATGGTTATGCCCCGTGTTCAAAAAAGGAGACACAGGTCTCATTAGCAACTACAGGCCAATTACACTGTTGAACACAGACTACAAGCTTATGACAAAGGCTTATTCTATTCGACTAATGAATGTTGCCCCTTCTTTGATAAAACTGGACCAAGCGGGCTTCATGAAAGGGCGGAAAATTGAAGACCAGGTCAAATTAGCGAAATTTCTGCTGAACTATGCTGAAGTTGCAGAAGAAGATGGTATACTTATTGCCCTTGACCAAGAGAAGGCTTACGATCGAATTAATCATGATTACCTTCTCCGTGTCCTAGACCATATGCAATTCCCTCCCAAATTTTCAAAGATAATCCAAAGTCTGTACACTGACGCCAAAACTATAGTGATGATCAATGGCGAACTCAGTGATCCGTATGTTGTTACCAGGGGTGTGAGGCAAGGGGACCCCCTATCCTGCTTATTATTCAATCTGGCTATTGAACTGCTTGCATGCCTACTGCGGAAATCTGATCTTGAGGGAGTAGTCATTCCTGGAACAAATAAGACTTTAGTGGTATCACTTTTCGCTGATGACACCACAATCTACCTGAAATCCACTGACTCCATGGAGACTCTGTGGAGCATTCTACGCCTCTGGTGTGCTGCATCCACTGCAAAATTTAATGAGCATAAAACAGTGCTCCTTCCTTTTGGGAGGTCCTCCTATCGGCAGAAAGTCATAGGAGAAAGACGAATCAACAGTCACTCCCCCATTGGTGACATCGACCCAACTATTAAAATTGTGCCTGATGGCAAGAGCTGCCGCATGCTAGGTGCATGGATCGGCAATAACATCCCTTATACCACACCATGGCCTTCTGTCCTAGAAAAAATTAATACCGATCTCATGCACTGGCAAGCAACACACCCGACTCTGGAAGGGAAGCGTCACATCATTAGTATGGTAATTGGAGGTCGAACACAATACCTGACCCGAGTTCAAGGGATGCCAAAGGACATTGAGGACACACTTGAAAAATTGATACGGTCCTTCTTGTGGGACGAAAAAACAGCCAGAGTATCACTGGAGACAATGATCCTCCCAGTTGATCAAGGAGGGAAAGGAATTCTGGATATCTCCTCTCGGAACAAAGCAATTCATCTTTGGAATCTTCAATGCTACCTCATCCAAGGAGACGACCGACCATCGTGGTGCTATTTTGTTGACTTCATTCTCAGAAAATACCTGGAGACTAGCTACCTAAATATCAGGCCAGGTCAAATCCTCAATATCTTTTTAAACGACATTCATTTCCCCATCCCCAGGTCAGACAGGATACCTGACGACCTGAAGGGTATGATATCTGTAGCCCAGGAGTTCAACCTCAAATTTACAGCACTCTCAATTGACCGTGATGTCCAACTGGAGATGCCGATATGGAAGCACCCTGCTATCCGCCAACCACCTTATAAAAATACCTGCCTTCGAGATGCAGCAATTTGCCTCAGAAACCAACATGAGGTTCGGACGGTCAAAGACGCCCTCATAATAGCTACGAGGAAAACTACGGTGGCAAGACGGCCACACACAATCAACCCTAGTAGTGGCATTGCCCGTAAAAACTGTGGATGCCCATCTTGCAACAGAGATCGAAATGAACTTGATTGTGTACACCCTGGGAAATGCATCGAGACCGCCCAGACATTGATAGACTGTATAATGCCAAAGTGGAATCCGCTAGCTCCAACGGCTGACCTTTGTGACGAGCTTAAACTGACAGCAGACGAATTGGAAGCTAACCAAGGAGAGATAGAAATTGATAAACCAATGACCTATGATCCAAACTTCAGATTAGCCAGCACCAAGAAGGGCTGGCGGATCTTCGCTGGGGATGATTCAATGAAGGAGATTCCGGCACGACGACAACTCCGATTGGAGCCAGTCCCTGATCAAATAACAACCTTTATACATATCAAGGTCCTGCGTGCTGGTCAGTATGATCCTCAAATTATGGCCAGATTCAAAATTGTTTCTGATGAGCTCAATGAGGATGCAACTGTGAACCTCACATTTGACGATCCAACCATAAAAATCAACTTCAGATCAGGCATATTGGGGGCTACCCTCACAGTGCTGCAGAAAATCCCATGCAATGCCCCCTTACTACTATGCTCTTCATCCGACTTTCTGCTCAAAACTTTGATTAAAGAGAGAACAAAATCTGAAAATGACATGTTAGACCCAAGTTTCCTGCTCTTCAAAGCAGTATTTGCAGCGCTGAATGAGCGTATTGCACGGACACAGTTCAAGCAGACAATGATTACTTTCCCTGTAACCGCAGGCATTCATTCATACCCTCCACTGGAGGTTGATACCCAAATCGATTTGATGTTCAGCTGCCCGGGTATTCTAATCTCACAAGGCTCACAGCGAATCTTTACAAAAGTCATTAAGGGCAGACACTCAGAGCCGTTCAGGAAGGCAACATTTATCAACTTAGATCGTATCCGGTGCTCCGTGCATGAAGTCTCTGATTACACTCCTACCGACGAAATGATTTGGAAATCTATACGTTCCACAAATCTGAGACGACTTCACCGTGAATTATTTTGGAAGTCGATTCACAACATTTTCAGAGTCGGTGACTTCTGGACACACATTGACAATCTTGAAGCTATTGCAGTCTGCCCAACATGTGGTGTCCCGGAGAGCCTTGAACACATTGCGATGGAATGTGATGCCTCAGGGGCAAAATTAATTTGGCAACTGACCGAGGACCTCTGGGCCATGAAATATTCAAACTGGCCCCTCCTCAGCTGGGGACTTGTCTTGGGTTGCAACCTAGTTAAATTTAAACACTCAAATGGGAAATTGATCCCTGCGATGGGACGATTATTTGCCATTCTGGTATCCACAGCCTGGCACACAATCTGGAACATCCGGAATGATAAGGTTCTAAAGAACCCACACCGTAACATTACAGATGTTGAGATTCACAACCGATGGCTGAAATCTGTGAATTCCGCACTAGGACGAGATCGAATCCTCACCAATAAAATGAAATTTGGTAATCTTGCGCTGAATAAAGATCTTGTCCTAAGAACATGGAGTGGTCTACTAATGAACGAAGCTGCTCTGCCGGACGATTGGACTTACACAGTGGGGGTTTTAGTGGGTATACAGCCATTGACATTGAATGATCCAAGAAATGGGATAGGATAAATTTATTACGGCTGGAGTCCCACACTATGGTACTTGTGCGTAATGGCATTTCCTCCCTGGACAACTTCCCCGGCATTAACTAGATTTATCTGGTAGACCCAGCGGATGACCTTTGGAATGCTTCTGCAGACTGAATTTCATTATCCCAAACGCTCCAAAAAAAAAAAAAAAAAAAAAAAAAAACCATACTCCATATGCACCCCCACCACATCTTTTTTCTTTTTTCTTTTTACAAGTGTAGGACCCGTGCCTTTGGCACTAACATGCACAGGCTTAATCTCAGTATTTCAGTTTTTGAATATTATAACTAAAAGATGTATGTATAATGTCTAGGTACCCCTGTCTCAGTATTTCAGTTTTTGAAGTTTATTCCCCATGTGTTCACAGCAGTGGCAGTGACACGGGAAACCCAGTGTAGGTAACCATGTCTTCGGCACAAAACAGGTGCATGCTTAATTATAGTATAACTAAAAGATGTATGTATAACCCAAGTGTAGGTACCCATGTCTCAGTATTTTAGTTTTTGAAGTTTATTCCCCATGCTGACAGCAGTGGTAGCAGGATTGCTGGCACTTGATGCTCCCACCAAGTTTTTTCCCCATGGACAACAGCAATAGCCGTAGGAAACCCTGGCAGCAGGGATTGGGATTGGCGGTGCTCACTGAAAAACTGCCAGCATCACTCACTGATGCTCAAGCCAGGGGAAAGTTTAATCCCCATGCCCATGGATGACAGCAGGGGCGGTAGCCAGTGGTCAGTGATGCTTGCATGTGACTCAGGAAACCTCGAGGCAAGGATTGCTGGTGCTTGCTGATGCTCATGCCAAGTTTACTCCCCATGTCTTTTGCATAGATGACAGCAGTGGCCAGTAGCTGTGTGTGACCTGGTGCTCACTTGGGGGTTGCCAGTGCACACAATCGGCTCCCAGCATGGCTCACTAAATCAGCCACATCACTCAGATGCAAATTGGTGCACCATCTCCTGTCTCAAGGTCCATGGAAGCAAACAGACAGTTGGAACAGGGACAGGCTGTACCTGTTGACATGCTGTCCTGATTGACAGGATGGTGGGCAGCCCTATATAGCATACTGTACCATTTAAATCAATTTGACAGTCCCACATCACAGGGACACCCATTGTGTCGAATTTTGGCTTATGGTCATGGGTCTGTTGAATAGTTAAAAAGCCTGATTTTGACAAAAAAATATGTCTGGTGTTGAAAAAGTATCAAATTTTTGAGGTTGTTGAACTGTTGAATTGGACCCCCTGTTGAATTGATTTAAATGGTGCAGCAGAGAGAGGAGAGGCATGCAAAATGCCTGTCATTCAAGCCATTGAAAGTGTGCCATACAAATGTTGTAGTGTTTTTAAAGCTCTACAACTTTGCTTGAATGACCCTAGGGCCAATCTGACTTTTTCCTTCAAAACCACCCTTTCTGTGAGTATTTCACATTTTTGGGTGTACCTAAGCAAGGCATTGAAACGTGGCCCATACAAATGTTGTAGTGTTTTTGAAGCTCTACAACTTTGCTCTAATGACCCTAGGGCAAATATGATTTTTTTTTGTTTAAGGCCTTCAAAACCGCCGGCTTTCTGCGAATACATATTTCGTGTTTTGTGGCTTACCTAATCAATCTATTGAAAAGTGCCCCATACAAATGTTGTAGTGTTTTTGAAGCTCTCTAACTTTGCACTAATGACCCTGGGGTAAATCTGACTTTTTGCAAGGGGGTCCAGAAAATAAAATTTTGGAACATAGGCCGATTTGGACCCAAAATGGGGTCTGGCAATCTGGATCTGAAGTCCAAATGTTCGCCCGGCCAGCGGTTCACGAGATATGGATGCTTTTTGTTGATTGCCTTTTTAGGGTGATGGATTACCATATATAGTAATAAAATTACGTCATGCTTACGTGGTTGGTTGCCTTGGCCTCGAAGTCTTTTTTTGAAAGTTGCGCGGATCGGGCCAATTCGTCGAAAAAAAAAATTCAGAAAAAATATTAATATTTTTTCGGTAAGATCATCTAAATGTGCCCATATCTCGTGAACCGCTGGCCGGGCGAACATTTGGACTTCAGATCCAGATTGCCAGGCCCCATTTTGGGTCCAAATCGGCCTATGTTCCAAAATTTTATTTTCTGGACCCCCTTGACTTTTTGTTCCAAGATCGGGACAAAAGCTGGGACTTGCACGGTGAGGTTGCGTGACATGACAGTTGCTCTCCGAAGCCATGTCCATTTATATTGGTGTAGTCTGAAACAGAAATATCTGAATTTGTATTTAAAATTGTAGTATCGGGTGACATGTTACGGGCCGTCACATCTAATGTCACATTTCTGCTCTTGTTATGTCACAGTTGTGCACATATTTGATAATGTTTGAGATGTTATGTTGCTGACGTCGTGCGTTTGATGTGATGTTGGCAGCGTCACATTTTGATGCGGTGATGGCGGTGTTGCACTATGGAGGCGATGACAACGGCATCACACTTTGATGTGATGCTGGTGACATGATGGAGTTGATGCCGTCACGTCTTTGCTGGATGAGTTATTTCTCATAGTTAGTGCCCGCACACTGCAGCTGCCAGCGCTCCACATGAGCACCGATAATTACTGGTGCCGCCGATTAGTAAGCGGGGGAGTGGGCTTCTCCCACGCTCACTGCGGCCGAACGGCGCAGGGATCTCTGGGTGCTCCGCACCAGTGATTACATAAGCGAGGGAGTGGGCTCTCCAACGCTCATACAGTTGGTGCTTGTTGTGATATGGACCTCGGATCCAGTCCTGTGTGGGAAGACTGGGGATTCAGGGACCGGACTAGTGTGCCCCTTGGTGGAACAAGAAACAACTGTACAGTGCCCGTCACCACATCACGGTTCCGGATTTGGCAGTGATCGATCCCAAATATAGAAGTTGTAACTACATTTTGCCCGAATGAAGAGTCACATTAAAAACACCTCAGAACACCATAAGAGATGCTAAAGAAGCTATGGTGTGCTTCCCAGAACGATTGAACAAAAATTTGTTTTTCGACCCCGACAAAAATGAAACGTAACCCTATTACGTAAGGTAATTTCCCTTTTGGGACGGATTAGGGTTAGGATTTTTAGGGCCTGGACGCGCGCTCGACGATGCCGACGTGCTCGTGTACGTTCGCCGGGATCCGGTGATGAGACTTGAACTCCTTTACTGCATATGCAGCTTGGCGCAAGTTTAAACCCACCCTGCAAGAAAGTCAACGAGATACCGAAGAATTTCACTGCAAGCACACCTGTAGGCATCCATGTATCGATAGCAATGACCGAAGTAGCGACGGATGTTATCATTTGAGATGAGGTCGAGTGATTCCGGGACAAGGGTTTTGGCACAGGGGAATGTTCCGTCGGTCAATTCACGGAAACCTGGCAATAATCAGATGGATGAACCAAATAAAACTGAGAGACTCACGGCGCTTCAATTGGCTCCAAACCATTTCGATAGGGTTCAGTTCGCAATGGAACTTCGGCAGATTTTAAGATCGAGCATTGGTAAAAATATCTACTTCCACTGGCACCGAGATTTCTGGCTGTCCGGCTTCCGACTCAGGATCAGAATCCACAAATGTGGGGTCCACCGTCAGTGACGGATCTACAGGCAGGCGAGGGACGACAGGTGCTTCTTTGCGTTTGGCAGCTTCACGATTGATTGCGGCCCGTTGTTTTCCGTTCGTCTTCTTCGGCATCTCGCCCGTGGACTGGAAGGAAGGACACGACGTCTGACGTGATGGTCTTGTTTGACAAGAGCCCCACTTAGGTACACACAAAAAAAATCGCCGAGCCCAGGAAAAGTGAAACACCGTGGGAAAAAATGAGATCTTTGTGCGAAACGCATTCTTTTGGCCAGTTTCCTGGCTAGAAAAATCACAAATAATTCACAAAAATTTCCTCGGCCCGATGAGCACGTGCTGGAGAAGTGGTGACGGGCACTGTAGCAAGTGTGGTGGAGGGGATGACAAAATGCGGCTGGGTTCATTTTGCATGTCATGGTGTGCAGGATAGATGTGCTCCAACTGAGAGTGCCCTACTCCTCACCGGGAGTTCACAATTGACACTTGAAAGAACTATCAAGCTATCTCTCCCACATGCCAATCTTGCATTCCTTTCTGCCTGTCAAACTGCCACTGGGGACAAGGAACTGCAGGATGAGTCAGTCCATCTTGCAGCTGACATGCTGTTAGCAGGGTACCGAGGTGTGGTTGAAACAATGTGGTCAATCATGGACAATGATGCACCCCAAGTGGCTGCAGATGTTTATGAACATCTATTCAAGACTTCACCACCTGATCCAACTCAGGCCATTAGGAATCTCTGTGAGCGTTCTGGTGGAAAGAAATCGTTCTTTCGTTGGGTTCCATTTATCCATGTTGGGGTTTAATCTGGGGATGTGAGGAGGGCATTTTTTTACTACTGTACAATGGTGATTAGGACTATGATTTACAATGTGATTGTGATTCTAAATTTTGTGATATGATTGCCAAATTTAATATCCATGTTTTTTAAGGGTCAGCTCCTCTCTTTTTGATAGGAAAAATTGGATAGATCTCCCATAGCTGGACACATTTTTCATAGATTGTCAACACGCTGTGATAAGGAACATGGTGTAGTCCGTGATGTGTTTGTGAATCAGTAGAGTCAAGACTTTCAGCAGGCAGCTTTCCAGAGCAATTATTCGGTAGCTGTCTGGGTCCGCACCATTTTTACCCTTCTTTAGGAAACCAATTATGGCTGTTTTGAACCAGATAGAGGGCCCGTCGCTTTTCCGTGTGCATTCATTGCACAGGAAGAGGAGATCACTATTCGGGATGTCCATGATCTCTGACAGTCAAAGTCAGACTCCACATCTATCTTAGCATAGCTGGGTTTCATTCAGTGCTTTCTCATCCCTGTGCTGATTGATTCATCTCTCCGTGTTCCCCAGGGTCAAAATTATAACTTCTAATTGGCCATTAATGGCTCCCCCATTTCCAGCAGCGTCTCCCTTTAATTCACCCCTATCCTCATTATCCCCATCACCAACTCGGAGGCAACTCTGGAATGCACGCCTCGCCAGGAGCGAGAATCTACGCCAAGTCCAAACATCTACGAAATATGTGAGGACAACGAGGATTTATCCTTGGCAAAAATCGTTCTTTTAGAAAAGGCCAGGCTGGAAAGGCCGGACAGATCCCATCCTGTCACCGGGTCACCCATCTTTCAAAAGCACACTAGAGGATCGGCGCGAACACAAGGCTTTTACCCCAGATAGTCTGTTCAAAAAATGGCGGTGGGAGAAGATTGTACAGAGAATGAGCAGTACAACACACGCGCCTCTTTGCAGAGTCAACACCTTGGTGGTTCCAGTGCTCCCACAAGATGGAACCGCGGCCGGCGAGTGTTCTTCGTCAAATCACCGATCGATGAGTGGGGTGTTTTCGCCTGCATGGATATACCTAGCGGACGGGAAGTTATACCATATATTGGGGAGAAGGTCTCTCCTCCAGTCGCCAACTACAGAGAGCAGCAGTACTCTCGAAAGGGAATTAAAGACACCTACCTTTTTGCCCTTTCCAAAAATTCTACAATCGACGCCACCAGGAAAGGGAACATAGCGTGTGTCTAATAGGAATAACAGGTACCTGAGTTGATTTCAGATAATCACAGGTGTTTGATCAATCATTCGTGCGACCCCAACTGCATCGTTAAAGGGATTACATACCATGGCAAGCGGTGGTAGATGGGGCACGAGAGGAGGAAATGGGGGACAGTTTCGGGGACGAGGCAGAGGGTGCAGTTGGGGGAGGGGGCGAGATGAAAGCGGTAAAGGTACGCATTTAGGCCAATGTGGGTGGTGCGCAGCTGCGTGAGCATGCTGCATTGCGGGCGGCTCAGGTCGTCGTACATGCACAGGACACAGTTGGATGGCCTTGGGCTGTCAAACGCGGAGAGACACATGGGGAGGTGGACCACTCGCAAGCCAGCACTCTCTGAACTCTTGCACGCCCGCTGCCACCGTCGCCGACTTGCTGAGAGGGAGGGGAGAGGCGAAGTGTACTGCCCCCATTTGAAACTGGGAGCATGGAGCTTCTTGAATTCTCCACCATTTGTTGGTGGTGTTCCTTAGGACTCTCATCAGTATCAGCCTGCCGGAGTTCAAAAGCGCTGACCTCTCAAATCGGCGATCCTCCCCATCAACAAGCCACGACCTTGCAAGTTTGGGTTCTCAGGGATCAAGCCGCGACCGGGCAAGTCACGAGCTTTGTTTGGGTTCTGGAGGATCAAGCCGCGACCTGGCAAGTCACGCGCTCGTGTTTGGGTTCTGGGGGATCAAGCCGTGACCTAGCAAGTCGCGCGCTCGTTTTGATTGAGGGGGAATCCTGATTGTGCGCTTCTAAGGTGGAGGCACGAAGTCGGCATCACAGTCAGAGTCGTTGCAAGTCTGTCAGGCCTGCGAGAAAAAAAGGAGGAAGACTCGAATTGTCCTGGCTTGCATTGGGACCACACCTGATCGAAAAATGAGGTGTGAGATCCAGGTCACACATTTGACAATGCTAAGCAATGTTGTGCTCAGGTGTGAGATCCAGGTCATGCATTTCATGCGAATTCGTAACGCGTGACATCGATCACGTGGGGTGGGTTGCTCATGTGTGAGCCCTACCTTAATATCAGCCAGACAAATCAACACACGTGAAATGATCATGTGCCTACCATTTTAGGACTTATCACCGAAGCTCATTCGTTTTCGACAACCACGGAGGGTACATTGAAGGTTCTACAGAGAGGGCAGGTATATTACATTGGAGGTACTACAAAGGTGATCTCAGGTATCAAATTGAATGGAATGGTTTGGCTGGAAAGGGCTGGAAGAATAATTAAGGTGTATTAATTTGGGTGATCGTTGGTTATTTGAGCTCGGATTTTGGTTCTCTTTGTCACTTCCCCCAAGTCCTCAAGCTGATTTGTCGGGGGACTACAAGGCTCAGGTAATGGAAACTTCCAAGAAATACATCGCTTTCAGGGCCTCCAGTTGGGCGAGATTCATTTGGGTTTGTATGGACAGGACTATGGACAGAATGTACAGCGGGATTCGGTGCCTGTAGCCAGCTCACAGTGGATGATTGTGGAGGTTATGGAGGGTACTGGAGGGATCCAATGGATTCAGGAAGGGGTAGCAGTGTCAAGCTACCCCCCAGATGCGAAGTTCAAAGAGGACGGCAAACTCAATTCTGTGTTGGGGGTCACATAGTGCTCACATGTGCCATTCATGTAGGAAGTCCAAGGGTATTTATCGCTGTGATAATTGTATCGGACAGGCTGTGTGGTGCGAAGAATGCTGTCTTATCATTCACAAAACAACCCCCTTCCACCAAGTCAAGGTGTGGAATGGAAAGTTCTTCAAGAAAGTAGATCTGGATGTCATCGGGTTGACAATATTCCTCGTTCATGGTGGTGACCCATGACCGAACATAATGAAAAGAGCTGGAAACTTGGATGGCATGGATAATCCAGATGGAAATGGTGACATTGTAATGGATGAGACAGGGAGGATGAGGTTCAACACGGATTTGTTGGAGATCGTCTTCAAATGGTGGACACCACAGGGATCTTTTCGAGACGAGTCCGGTGGTGTGAATGTGCTGGAGAGGATGGACTGATGGTGGAGCACGATATGCAGCTCCTAAAAGCTCATTTTTATCCTGCCACATCTGACAGGCCTTCTACCGCCTTCACGTTCAATGTGCTTGATGAGTTTGCGATTGATCCACCGGAATGCAAGACGCGGCATTGATATTCCTTTCCAAATTGCGGAGACTAACAGATGCTGTGTTTCCATTGTCTACTGCGGTGAGTAGATTTCTCAGGATCTTAGGACCACCACTCAAGGTTTTTAGAATGTTTATGCGGCATTCATGCGATGCTCACGACAGTGGTGGAATTTGATGAATTTAAAGCGGTCAGGCATAGCACACAATGTGGATACGACAAGAAAACCCGGTGACTTGGCTCTGTTCTGTGTATCTTGTCCACAGCCCGGAAAAAATGTGAGCGCAGAGGAGGTCAAAGTGTCTTCCGATTCGTAGGTGGACTTTGACCCATGCCCAGAACTAGATGTTGATCAGAATTCTTAGAAAGTTATACAGAGCTCAAATTGTTATTGATGGGAACTTTAAACTCGAAAACCTAAAAATGCTCCAAATCGGGTACTATGGGAATCCGGGATTCTCGCAGTATCAAATCGATTATTTACGGACACAATGGTATCCTACTTCAAAATTGAATACAAAGATTTGTCATGGGACCTGTCAAGCTGTCTCATCCAGCTCTATGTAATTTTTGGAACAGAACTGAGACTGCTGAAAACAAAACAAGCATAAATTTCATAGTAATTACAGTTTCCGAAGCAATCTAAAAGCTAGACCAGTAACTTGGTCTGTCTATGAATTCTGTCGATAGACACGACAGGTTCGCCTTCATAGACGGGATGGATTCGAGCCTATCTAAAAGCTTGGATGGCGCCAGACTGTTCAAAATCATGCAGGTAGTCGTTGGGAATAGCCCTGTGACCACGATACACTTTTGTGGCATATGCAGCCTCATGACCATGTCAATTTTCCTCTTCTTTTTCCGTGGTGTCAAGATCTCCAGAGCCCTCTTAGTGCCTGCTTTGATGGACCGGACAGCTTTATCCCAGTTGTTCCGTAGCGCGGCTTGCTTTTTGGACAGGCATGGCATTGAGAAGTGGGAGTGTACGAGATGAGTGAGGTGATTCCGGCAATTCCGGCAATAATCGGCTTTCAGCGGATCGACGACTCAAGGATACGGGCCAAAATTTTATATTATGTCACTCGATACCTATATAAAGAGTTCTTTGTAGCCAGATTGTGTCCGATGTGGACCAGCGGGCCAACATATGGCTTTGATTGTGATGAGCAAAAGACATTTCCTAAAAAGGAGTGTCACGCTCGATCACGGTGGGTTGCTCATGTGTGAGCCCTACCTTATCAGCCAGTGGGCGGAATCCTTATGTGGAATCCTTATCAGTGATAAGGATTCCGCTCACCTCTTGGCGCTGATGCTTTGCCTCCAATAACTTCTAGAGCTCGTCGCATTCATCATTTTCGACCACCACCTCCCCTAGACATTGACCTGGAAGAAGGGATGTTTAGAATTGCATTGCATCAGGAAAATCCCAAATTGCTATGAGCTGCTATATAGACATACATAGACACATATAGACGATATAGCAGCTGTCTATATCGTCTATATGTGTCTATATAACAGCTCATAGAGCCCATAGCAACTTCGGATTTTCCTGATGTGCAACGGTCTTGCATCGAGGGGGATGGAAATATGAACTGTAATAATCCATGGGTTTGGATCCGAGAGGATATTGAACGAACAAAAGAACCGAGAAGGGGTTGCAAGTGGATTTTATGTGTGGTACGAAGTCAACTGCGGCTCTAGTCAAGTACTCAAGCAGAGTAAAGATTCTTTCCCGAACCATGCCGTGAAATGGCAAACAAAGATCGAAGCCTTCCGGGCAGGTGCATGGTTCGTCTATTTGAATATGCCTATGTTCCATCGGTAGGGAAAAAGCCGAATTGATGTTTAGTTCAAGTTGCGTGTACTGAGCTGATAAAACACAAAGGAGTGAATAATGGGGCTCTGAGAGAGAGAGGCAAATGAGTGAATGCATATGGTGGAAGATCAAAGAGTTGTGCATTTTTGGCGCTTGCGCAGGCAGAACCATACATTTATGGCTTAAAGACCCCTGAAGCGATCAGTGAGATAGCCATAGACCACGAACAATTGGGCCAGCGAAATCGGAATACTTTGCCAGCGAGGAACGTGGGATTCAGCTGGGGTAAATGAATAATTGACGAATGATATGTGGGATGAAGTTCGATAGTCAGCCTTGATATGGCCCACAATGATAATTTGAAAGCGAAAATAGGCGATGGAATGTATCCTGTCTGTCAGTGCTATGTTGCAGCTGGAAGATATGTTGAGAAGAGTTCTGATAAACTTCAGCGAAGATATATGAAAGGTTTTACAGGACCAATAAATTCACAGATACCTTAAATTGGGAGTGTCATGTACGGAGGTCACCGGCCGCTTGTGACCTCAATCGGTGACCTGGCACTGCGCGTGCCTGGTCATATTCTAGCCATTCTACGAGTTCCTGCCCGTGGCATCGCACTTACTATTCCGAACGTCAATGAGAACTTCGAATATTTGATGAAAAATAAGGTCATAGATTTGGTTCAACAGTGTTTAATATTTAATCTCTTTGAACCATTCGCGGCGACGCCCATGCCATTTTTGAGCCGCGGCGAGGAATCGCCAGCGACCTCGGGCCTTGCGGGCACTTCCACATGCCTGCGATCGGCGGCTACTGACCTACATAACATTAAATATCAGTAACTCTCTTCATGCCATGCTTCCGTAGGCGAGCAGTAAACGCGATGCTGAAGACGCCGGCTCGGGTCCGAGCCAGCCCAGCGGCGGAGCACCTCGCATGTTTCTGACAGGTATCAGCATGGAGGAAGAATGATCCCTTGGAGTATCTGTGGCGTTGCGAAAAAGATGGAAGGCCTGATTTACACCAATACGGCATGTCGAATGTCAGACATTCTTGTAAAATTTCTCCGAGGTACCAATTTTTCATTCAATTCTGGTGTGAGGCGAAGTTTCTTGTTTTTTCCTCTTCCTATAAGGCTTGACGAGTCGGGCTTAAACACATCCATAGCAGGGAAGGCAGTTTAGATTTGACAAAATCATTGTGTTGAAACATCGCAGATGAGACAGTAAGATTCAATCACTGTCCAGAACTTCATTGCCATCCTAGTCCACCGTTGTATATCCAGGCCATCTGAATGAGAATGTTAATAGGCACAATGCGGTGTCCTGATATTTTTTGATACGCCCATGAATGGTATCTATCCAGCGATCCACAATAGCTGATTCCATGCATTCGTGCAGCATGCCAGCTAACGGCAATGTGAGGATACCGGGCGGATGGCGTAAAAGGGAAACTCAACTAGCATAATCCATAAGTATCTTCCGCTGAGACGTGGTAGTCGCCATAACAGCCGTTTTATTGGACGTTATCTGCACTACTGCATCCCCTCCGGGTACTGTCAACACGTGCTTCGGTGTGGGCTCCTGAGGGCAAATTATTGTGTGAGAAGATCGGGTGGTGGACACTTGTGCATACCTGGGCATCTTCCACGGCCACTGGAATGCAATCCAGGCTTCCATCCCTCATCCCGATCCAAAGCGTCCATATTTCAACCAGTGTTGTTGGTTCCCAGCTCAAAGCTGAAATTGGGGCGGGGAATATCATACTCGTCATATGTACGCTGCGTCCCAGGGAGAAGACGTTTAGTCGACCGTCGCTTCCGCCGCACGCTAAAAGATCCCCATCCCTCCCAAGTTCTATAACATCGGGGCGACCATGCGGGGGACGGAAGAGAAACTTTAATGTGGACGCCATTGGAAAATTGAGGTTTGAGCGTGGCTGCTTCGTACGACTTACATTCCGCTTCTTATATGCTTTGGGCCCGATGCCTCGGACTACGACGAGTGTGGGCGGGGCCGAGGTGAACCGGGACATCAACCATATAGTTTTCCATTTCCACTAAGCATTCTCTGTTGGTCGGGCGGAATCTACCTCTGCAGCGTTCTGAACACGCCGTGGATGTGGGACGCCTGGAATAATCGCAAAGCAGAGGTGGGAACAGCCACACATCTGCTACGTTTCAACAAATCGGACATTCCGAGCCGACTGGTCTCTGGAGCAAGTTCAGATTTTCCTGATGAGGTCGCTTGCCGCGTCATGTTCAAGGGTGATGAGCGAAAAAGAAGCCGATATGTGGGCGCATTACAGAATGAATGGGCCTGAGTTTGGTGCTGGCGACGAACTCGAGGATCCAGAGGTAAGCTACGAGCGGTTGTGCCAAGAGGCTGATTGCTTGGAACCCAGATGCCATGGCGAAGAAATTGGGATTTGTGGATGGTTTCCTCGGCGCTGATGCACATCCTCAAAAGCCTTCAGATCTGACCATCTTCCGTCTATACCGAGGATTGGGATAGAAATGACGCGATGGTAAACACCATGAACGGTGACAATCTTTTTCGAACGATCCCGTGGTCGTTTGTAGAAGTGAGGGGATGTATGATCTTGGCGACGCCATGAGCAAGGATCTCTGTCCTTTCGAGGGAGAATACTCCGCGCGAAAGTGTGCCAGTCTTATCGAAGACGACGACGTCCACATTGTGCGCCCTCTGGAGCGCTTCAGACGATCGGAAGAGCACTCCTTCGCGTCGGCCGGCTCGGAGGGCAGCTGTAACGACGAGAGGCACCTAAAGACACATCATGAAAACAGCCAAACATGTACAATCTACCCTCCGAGTCTTTTCTGTGTCTGAGTCGAGGTGTTGGTCGTCCGACGGTGGGCATCTCCCGTTTAGCAGTCGGTTTGGAGGCCATTGTGGTGGTTGGTGAGTGAGAGGGAAAATTTAAATCAAAACTGGCAGGTTCTTGTGTCAATTATAATCAAACAGGCAGCTTGATGCACCCGATCCTAGCATTGGAAATACCACATGTGCCTCCCGGTCTCGTGGATATTTCAAACCCATGTGGGGTTTCAGCACGTATATTGGCCTGGCGTCTTCCCGGTCTGTCCAAGTCGATTACTCCCATTAATCGCCCCAAACTGGTGTGGGACTCAGTCAGCCAAAATTATTGTCGACCTGGCCACAGATGCAGAAAACACCGCAGCTTCATAATAGTTTCGCAGTCCAGCGCAGCATAGTTCCGAATCTCCAGATCTTACACGTTTCTCCACCATTTGTTTGCCCTCATCTTCGTGTATTGTCCGCTAAAACTACGGCTACTCCGATATCTGTATTCCCCTCACCCGGCTCACCAAAAAGACCGCTACTTGGCTTTTCTCCCCGGCCTGCATGGCAGCATTCGAAGCACTCAAACAAGCTTTTACTCAGGCCCCCGTCCTCACCCATTTCGATCCGGCTCTACTGCGGATCGTGGAAACGGATGCTTCTGACTATGCCACTGCATCCCACCCGGTCGCTTTCCATTCCCGCACTCTGAATTCGATCGAACTCAACTACGACACTCATGACAAAGAACTGTTGGCAATTTTCGAATCCTTCGAGATTTGGCACCATCACCTCGAAGGAACGGAACAGCCGATAGGCGTCGTCACGGACCATAAGAACCTCGAGTACTTCAGCACTACGAAAGTACTCACCCGACGACAGGCACGGTGGTCCGAGTACCTCAGCACCTTCAATATTGTCATCCGCCTTCGCCCCGGACGCCTCGGCGGAAAACCCGACGCCCACCAATAGCCTTGACAAGAAATGTGATATCATAATCACGATCGCTGAAGCCTCCACAGGGAGAATACTGGCCAGCAAGACACCTCTCAAGTAGAACAAGAATCATTTGGGTGCTTGCTCCACGCTTGATTGCAGCTGCAAGTAAGTGTTGAAGACCTGCTATCTCATTCGATGCCAAAAGCATTATGATCTGTCTGTGTTCATTGGTTTTTTTCTTTAGAACTGAGTTTGTCTTTATCGCATTGTCTAGCTGCAAAACTACACCTCGGCATTATTCCAGAAATATGTATGTAAAAATGCACCTTTGTATGCAACCGTTTACGCATTTCAGCCATCTTTGCCATGAGGGCTTTCAATTGCTGGGCATTGAGATAATATGATCTGCGGATCGCGGACGGACGATTACTGTTTGGAAGTCCACGGTATTATTTTCGTCTGTGCCTGCGCCGGGATCAAGGGATGTAGGCTCAAACTTGAAATTGTGATAAACATCAAGCCTCGTAAAAGGAAGAGTGGCGGCGCACAGCTGAGTCGACGGAATCGAGTTACTATTGAGAAAAGCCTTCAAGGTATGAATAAATGAGTCGGTATAATGATTAAGTTCGATCGTGGCAAGAAGCTGCCGTGGAGACTGGGTTTTTTTTGCAAGTTGAATGGCCTGGCCAGTAAAAGTGCGCACAACGGGAGGTCGTGCCAGAGGTCGCATCGACTCCAACCAGGTCAGATAGGCTAAGAAGGAAGAGATCTTCTCTTGACGATCCAGCCACGTTATCATCTATGGAAATTCATCCCGTCGATTAGATGCCTGCCATCGGTTTTTAGCGAAATCTATATGAAGCCACTCGAACATTTCTGTGTTGCAGTTGTCTGTCGTCCCGAAATATTCGATAGATTTGACGTAATGAAGCAGTGAATGGAATTTAGGAATGTTGAAGTCCTCGCGAACGGTTGCGGTGATAAAAAAGTCCCGGCTGGCATGATACACATCAAGTGCCGCTCGCATGGAGGATAAGGTCCCATCGTCGTGAGTGATGTACTGAGAGAGATAAATGAAATCTAGAATTGTGTGACAGGCTCTAATGCCTTTCGCAGGAAGTTTGCCAACGAGACACCCAAGTAGAATCCGGGCCATCACTTTTCGTTCCATCCCAGAGACCTGGGACAACAGTGAAATGCCCTTATCGAAGTGGTGTACACCAAATGCAGGTGGGAGTGAGTGAATGCCAGCGTCGATCTCAGCCTTGGTCATGAGACTCTGGCACCAGCCGACGAGATGTGATATTACTCTGTCTGCACGTTTGAAAAAGGGGATGCCGGATCGCGCAGCGGTCCGGCGACCACTTGTCAATAATACACATTGGAGAGGGCCTGGCGGTCTGCAGCGGAAAACCAGCTATAGAATAGATGTGGTAGGACAAAAGGGATGATGATGACTAATCTACTGATCGGGCTGGAGGAGGCGCCCGCGGCGTCTCCAGTCTCCCCCCACCAAACGACGTCCGACCCTGGACATCTACAACTCGGGGGTATATGAAAGAAAAAAAATGCGAAGGAAAGATGGCGAAAGAAAAAGCGGAGTAAGTAAAGTCGTGAATAAAGGGAAAGAGTGCGTAGCGAGAGTGAGCATAGAGAGAGAGGAGCATATAGCGGAGGCATAAATGGATGGAATGAGGATAAAAGGATGAAGGAGCTAGTGGTACTCAAGAGGAAACTCGAAGGAGCTAAGGAGCACCACCCCGGCCCCCTCCAAACAGCGGTGAATCTCAGCCCTTGCCTTTCTTGGCAATTCGGCGGAGCGCATTGCGTCTGCACTCGGCAGATGGGGACGCAGCCGGTGCGGTAACGGCGAGAGGTATGTCGGGGGGTATGGGAGGCGACATGGGGCTGACCACTGTGGGAGGGCTGTGGCTGCGTGCGCGGACGGCGCTTTGGGAGGTGGGGATACGGCGACGGCGGTGCCCGCAATGTCGGGGGGTATGGTCTTGCACTGAACAGTGTCGGGGACAGGGGCGTCAGCCAGTACTGTGGCTATCGAGGGCGTCGACGTGTCGGTGGGTAGCAGAAGGTGGGGTGGAGCTTTGCGGTTGAAATCCGGACATGAGCGCGCGCAGCGGGGCTGTACACGTCGGGTCTTTCCTTTGGATCGTGCCGAGGTGCTCTGCTGGACTACGCGAGGCTGAGAGCAGATGGTGCGCCGGGTGGACGTCGGAGGGGGCACAAGCATGCGGATAGGACATTTGCGTGTAGTGGGAGGAGGCCATGCACGCAGTGGCGCCGATGGGATCACCCGCATCGAGAGGATGTCGACAGCCTGGTGGAAGGCATCCTCGAGAAAGTTAGCCCCAACGTTGTACACGGCGGGGAGATCGACAGGGGAAGGTGGGTATTCAACAAACGCAGAGGAAGCGGGGGCAGCAGCGAATTCGGGGACTGGGGCTCCCCTGAAGTCAGCAGGCTCGTCATCGGGGGAGATGATCGACTCCAGCGGCCCCTCGAGGTCATACTCGTCATCTGCGAGCTCTGGGTCATCCACGGTGTACCCATGGTCAGGGTGCCAATAATCCCCGCGTTCCTCGTCCCAAATCCAGCCTGCGGCCTGTGCGCGCTCGTCTGCAAGCTGTTCCGCGCCCAAGAGTCTGCGCATACTGCGCCTGCTCATTGTCCGGGACGTGACCTTGCTGGAGCGCATACTGCATCGCATCCAGGTGGTCAGCCATCCACGGTACATAGGGAGGAGCAAGGCTCAGAGTCTCTGTGCCCGTGAGCTGAGAGGGGGACTCGGGGGCTGCACCTGCGACGATGCACTCCCTCCAGGCATGCATCTCGGTCTCCCACGTAGCGACGCGCATACTGCATCGCATCCAGGTGGTCAGCCATCCACGGTACATAGGGAGGAGCAAGGCTCAGAGTCTCTGTGCCCGTGAGCTGAGAGGGGGACTCGGGGGCTGCACCTGCGACGATGCACTCCCTCCAGGCATGCATCTCGGTCTCCCACGTAGCGACGCATTCACCCGAAGGTGGACCGCGCACGAATTCGTCTGCCCAAGCAACGGCGTCAGGGCAATAGATGCCTTCAGCCTCGAGGACATCCGCAAATGTGCACGGGGCCTCTACATGCGTGGTGTGCACGGGGCCTCTACATGCGCGGTGTACGCGAATGCATCCTCGACGGGACTCTGCTCATCCTCCAGCAGGTACTCGTCGCCTCCCTGCACAAGGTAGTCGGCCTCGTACCTGGGTCCATCGCAGTCCGTGATCATCGCACCCACATCTCCATCCTCTTCCACGGAATATCCCTCCTCGTGGTACGCGGGTATGTCGGTGTCCGAGCCGTGGCCGCCCATTGGCGCGTTGGCGTAGTCCTGGTTGTCGTAGGACACGTCATCGTCGTGTGAGGGCTGGGGGTCGTAATACTCGGGCTCGGCATCGTAGTCGTAGGGTTCCGGGGGGTTGTTTTAAGCAGAGCCATAGTCGTAATAGTCGTAGTAGCTCGCCATGGCGAGATTCTCGCGTTGGAAGTCGCGCGGTGAAAAATTTGTGCTCGTGCCGTAAGCACGGTGTCTCGTCGCCAAGAGAAATCGACGGTGGGTCCGGGGCACGGAGGAAGAGCAAATCACACTCTCATCACCAAAATGGAGAGGGCCCGGCGGTCTGCAGCGGAAAACCAGCTATAGAATAGATGTGGTAGGAGTCCCCAGTGTTCTCCTTAAGGGTTAAGCCTTAATTTAAATTAAGGCTTAAGATGCCCTTAAGCTTAGGGCTTAACTTGGCGCGGAAAAGTTCTTAAGCCTTAATTAAGGCTTAATGATGGTATTAGATAATTGGATCACTGGATCAGCAGCGAAGCTGCCAGCGAAGCACGTATTCTTCCATCGACACCGGACATGTGTTTGAAAGGGCCCCTGTGGGAGTTCTTCCACAAGGGGGAAAAACAGAATAGCGCCCATTACAAGGCCTACTGCCTCAGCTGCATCAACTCTCACCGCCCCGCTGGCGCCGGCACCAGCGACGCAATCGACGTCGACAGCGACTCGGATGCCGAATCTCCTGGTCCCAGCGCAGAAGCATGGTTTCAAGCCGGTGCGAAATATATTCTCTAATTGAATCTTGCTTATAATAGACATCCTAGCCTTGCTCAACGTGCAGGCTGTCCGCGGCGACAAGCCTGCGATGATTGCCCATTTGATCGGCTGTCCCCATGCCTCGGATGCGGCGAAGAAGCAGGCGAAACGGCTGAAGGGTGGGAAAGATTCGAAGCAGCCAGTCCAGCCAGCGGCGGACAGCGGGGATGAGGGCAACTCTGATGGTGGTAATCCGCGGAAGCGGAAACGCTTCAGAGATGTGGAAAAGAACATGAAGCAATCCCAGCTGAAGGCTTTCAGAGGCGTGGACATGCCGTTCAACAGCTCGCAGTCAGAAATGATACGCACCCAATTCCTCCGTGCGACCATTTCTGCCAATCTTCCGTTCCGCTGGACCACCGACCCCGAAGTCATCAAGCTTTTCTTGATGTTCCGATCCACTGCGACCGATGTGATGCCGACTGACAAGGTCATCTCTGGTCGCCTATTGGACGAGGAGGCGGCGAAAGTTGACAAAACGGTAGCGGAGATTTTGAGAGAGAAATACGTGACACTGTCGTAAGTCGATCATGCTGTTTTCAAGTTCACGGTGTGTTTTGACATTTTGACACGCAGTTCGGACGGTTGGAAGGATAAATATTCCGTAACCAGAGTTGACGCATCTGTGGGTGGAAAGGTACGAGCACACGAGAAATATATACAGTCTACTCACCTACGCGCAAGTCATATTTGATAGATGTTATCCATACTCGGGGGAAAAAGAAGGACGGTGAATCAATGTATCAGTCATTTTGCGCTCAGATCGACAAAGTCGAGAAAGAGACAGGCTGCATCGTTGTTTCATATGTTTCTGACAATGATGGCGGAACTCAGAGCGGCCGGAATAACTTGATAATTCGTCGGCCGTGGTTGATTGGACTAGCGTGCTGTGCACATCAGGTCAGTTTTATAAATGCATCCCCCGGACTGCTAATTAATGCGACACAGGGCCAGCTTATACTTGTTGATTATATCAAAGTGAACCCCATCGCCGCCCAGACCGCTGAAGATACAACTGCGGTGATTGGCTGGGTTAATAACCACGAGCGTGTCCGCGATGTCTTCGACGAGGTACAGGAAGAACAGAGCAAAACGGACGCTCTTTCTTACCTCATGGCGAACCTTACGCGCTGGACCACACATTCCCTGTCGTTCAACCGTCTTCTTCGGATCAAGAGCCCAATGCGTAAAGCGGCGATTGTCCGTCGCGCCGACATCATTGCCGGCCAAGTTGGTGCAGAAAAGAACAAGAAGAAGCAGATGAAAATGGAGGTGGAGGCGAACAAGTTCTGTGATCTTCTGGATGATCCAACGTTCTGGAAAAACCTCCAGACTGTTGCAGACGACATCGAGCCGATTTGTTATATTATGAATATTAACCAGGGCGAAAAAACGCGGGCCGACCAGGTGCTTCTCAGCTTTGCAGGCGTCTTTCTTCATTTTAGACGGCACGCAGACTCCCGTGTCGCCGATGGAATGACGAAGCGTCTCGAGAAACGATGGGCCGCCATGGATCAAGACTTCTTTGTCATCGCGATGGTACTAAATCCCTACGAGCGGATTTCTTGTTTCGGCGACCAGGCTGGAATATCGGTTTTTACGCTGAGAATCGTTCTCATGGAGGTACACTTGTTCAATTGTCGCTGTCAACTATCTTCTAATTCCCCGGAATTAAGCTTTATTGCCGCGTTAAATCACGTCCCCCGATGGGCCCACTCACCCCTGAACAACAGATTGAGCTCGACACTGAAAAGACCAGAAAGGAGGGGGAAGTATCCCAGGCATTCCTCAAATACATGAGCACGCTCGGCGTCTTTGCCGACTTCGAGCAAAATCGCGAAGACTTTCAAAAAATCCACGTGAGCATCGCCATTTGACTCGTCCGTGACAGTACTGACTCCGAGACGTAGGGAAACAATCCAATCGTCGTATGGGAGCAGCTCCTCGGAATTCCTGAAGTTCGCGAGCTTGCAGACTTTGCAATTTTGATTCTCGGGATCGTCGTGAATACGGGAGGTAACGAGCGTGATTTCTAGGACTTCAAAATCAAGAGAACACGTCTCCGGAATCGCCTCGGCTTCACGAAGACGGGGAAGATGTCCAAGGTGAGTTGTACGAGGTGTAGTCATCTGATACTGACAATATCTCTAGTTGGGTGCTGCAATTCGACAGGAGCACATTGCCGAAGGCTTGAGAGAGCCCCGGGAAAAGCGCAAAAATCACGCCGACAGCCGGGTCGCTGACTTGATTGCAGTACCGCAGTACGCCGATCTTTTGGACAACGAAGAAGAGTCTGATGAGGACGAAGCGGAGCATACCAGCTCGCGCCTCGTCAACTCTCGAAATGCGTGGCACAAGACCTATGTGTCGTGGGTGGCTGCTGCTAGATTGGAAGCGACGGAAGACTCAGACGCTGATATTCCGGAGCCCCCGGCACCTGCCGCTCGGTCATCGAAATTCCTTCCAGCCTGGCTATCTAAGCTTTTTGGCGGCAAGATCCCACAGCCGCCGAAGCGTGCCCCACGTCGTGCCTTCACCCGGGAGGAAATGCTAATGGACTTGCTGGCCGCTGAGCACTCGGACGAAGAACCAGACGATGGCGAGCTTGAAGGGTCAGGAGATGATTATTCTGGCTCGGACTAGGTGTATTTTGTCGTTTACTATAGCTCATCCCAAATTTAATGCCCTTAATATGCCCTTAATATGAGCCCTTAATTAAGGGTTATTAAGGCTTAAGGCCTTAACTTCAGAAGGTGCCCTTATTAAGGCCCTTAAGGAGAACACTGGGTAGGACAAAAGGGATGATGATGACTAATCTACTGATCGGGCCGGAGGAGGCGCACGCGGCGTCTCCAACGTCAGCGGGAGTTACATTTAGATGATGATAAGAAGTCTCGAACGTTGGGTTTCCTCTATCTATCTACTAAGGCCTTGACGGTGCGTGATTGTGTTCTCTGGCGCACAGGCACTGTCATTATTGCGCCTGATCCTTTCATGGTTGGGCAAGCCACTTAGCATTGCACTATCTCTATATTATTTCGAGGGTACTTCCTGCAAAGCTCGTCCTTTAAACACTGGTGGATGGCGGGAATTTATGCTTGGGAAGAGAGAACTCGGACCAGGCCCCAATGGGTTTTATCTGTCTGTCCTGCCATGTAAAGGGCCGGCCAGCTGTCGATGATTGGGGCATTTTGGACATGGTGTATTTGCGAAGCAGTGCATTGTGATTGGTTGTCTAGGACCAAAGAGGAAGGTCAGTGTGCTCTATGGCTGCTTCTTACATGCCCGAGATCTACAGCCCCGCCGAGAGGGGTCAGCCCGTCGAGGGCAGGTGAGTAGTGGCGTAGCACCGTATATTTATAGGCTGATGTACTGTATGCTACACCCCGGCATGTTTTGAAACGGGACCGCGCCGGGTTAATATGAGGATTATCCAAGCTGCCGCGGACTGACAAAGGCATACAAGCATCTCGGAGATTCTCGAACATGAAAAATATGTCGGTGTTCACATCCGTACGGATACTCGGAACATGTTTGAATCCCATTACAAGGAGAAAGCAAGCACAGTACTGTGCGCATCGAATCATGGGACTTGAAGACTCAACTGGCCGGCTGACCCCAAAGGAATACAAGCAACTTTACATGGCTCGGGTTGACTGCCATCTCATCCACGGATGCGAGGTTTCACCGGATAGCGAAGACGTTCATGTTAAAGAGCTATGTGATATCCAAGTCACCTTCCTCCGCCAAATTTTGAATGTTCACTCCCAATCTATGCTTGCAGCAGTCACAGCATCTTGATATGCCGCCAACTTGCATATGCAGGAGCGCGTTGAATCTGACCAGACAGAGCCAGATGAACGCGCTCCATACGAATACAACGAATATCGAGGTTACGCAGAGCCCCCCGAGATCAAAAGCGCGAGGTTACGCAGAGCCCCCCGAGATCAAAAGCGCGAAATCTCGGTGGAAAATATATATATTACAATTTCGAAGTTTTGCTCCGAGGGATCTCTAAAGGATCTTCCTCCCTGAACCTGGCTTGTGCTGCACTAATTGGCTTGCGGGCCTGATCTCTGATCAACTGGTGACATCACCGCGAATTTTTTGTGCACAACAGTCTCGGAGGACCTCGTCCTTGCTCGTTTTATCTTTAGGCGACATTGGCATGTATTCCAGCTTTATTAAACAGGTGGCCAGCTTCCTTGGGGTGGCCATGATTCTAGCGGCCGACAGTATTGGAATCAACGCGAAGGAAAATCACAGAGTGAAACGAATAAAATGATAGCGGCCGTTACGCCGTATTTACGGTAACTTGGCATGGCTGTCACAAACCTCTGCAAATCGTGTACAGTGGACAGGGATTCCTGTAGAAAGATGCCAGAAACACCTGTCATGTGCCAGACATGCCAGACATGACATTTTGCTGATGGTCCCGTACGCACCGGCCGTTACGCCGTATTTACGGTAACCTGGCATGGCTGTCACAAACCTATACAAATCGTGTACAGTGGACAGGGGTTCCTGTATATAGATGCCAGAACACCCAAATACAATGTGAAGTGTTTTGAAAAGCTAGTTAAGGCACTTCAAAGAGCATATTCGAATATTCAACATCTCAACAAAGTCACTTTCTGGCTGCCAAAACTCCCGCTTTTGGCGCCTTTTTTACCAGTAAACGGGCGGTTACGAGTTCCCATATACGCCATCACCCGTACCGTACCCGTAACATCAGGTGGTCCACAAATATCCGCGACATTATGAGTGCGTAACCGTATTTACGCCCATCCAGGCGTAAAATACGGCACGGGTGCAAGCCCTACTCGATACGGCCCACGCTGATACATATCAGACGCTCCAAGATAAGCGCCGAAGTGAAACATCACTGAGCAGGGTTCAAGTTGTGTAACCGGTCGCCAATGCCCACCATATAAGGCGCTGGTTGTGGAATTGAGTCGCAGAACTCACCCATAATGTCGACTCTCGAACTCCCTGACCGAAAAGACGTCTTCGATAACCTTCGACAATGGAGTTTGAAACATTTCCTTCGATCGAAGCTCAACGAGTACGGTCTGTGTTGTGAGTCGGGCTTACTCAGCAACTCCGGTTATCCCGAGGACCGCTGAGTAAAAGCTGACTAAAGTAGAAAGGACTTTAACTCACTTGTAGTATGTAGAATATTCTAGTACATTATTCTCTGTAGTATATAAGGCCGAGTTTTTGGGCCATCCAAGAATTAATACTCTTCTTATATTCACTCACTCTCAGTATTACTGCTAACAGGTTATTGGGCCCCGTGCCTAGATCTTAGTTCGCACCGACAGTAATATCACTATACATTCGCTTACATAATCGTTCGCTTCCGAATCAGTAATGGCGGATAGTTCATCTTCGAGTATCTATCGCATTGACCCATTGAAGGGACCTGAGAACTACTCTGTCTGGAGTAGTGATCACCACGGGTCGGGTCACCCGTGGCGGGTCGCGGGTACGGGTGACCGCGGGTACGGGTACGGGTCGACTTTCTCCAACCCGCCTTGACCCGTATGACCCGTGGCCCACCCGTGGCTTTTGCCGGCCAAAAATCAGCTGGATTTAGTCAGGACCCGATTTGCTCGATCGCGGCGATCACATATGTCGTAAATAGTCACTGCACTGAATTGAAAGATGTCGTAAGAATGATGAACCGCGGGAAACGTTTCCGATTGCAGTTTCAACGACATTCAACCAAAAGCCAACCGAGTTCAAGACGTCCAGAGTCCCCGTATCAAGGGCCAAGGCAGCTCAGTCAATTCATTGGCATGGTACTGGGGCTACTGTCAGAGAATGCCATACGTACACCGGCGTATCCACACAAAACAGGGGACTGAGGGGGCGTATCCACAGATTCCACACATGCGAAAATCTCACTCAAATTGACATCACGACCTCCGTTTACGTTGAACGGCAATTCTCTCGTGGCCGGCTCCTGATATCCAGTATCCGCAACCGTATGAGCGGTAATACCGGGCGCATGTTGATGTGCCTCGGCAGCTGGAGCCTTCAGGGCTTTGTGGACGACGAAGACACGGTAGCAGTATCAAAGATGCCCGCGCTGGAGGAATTATCTCGGAAAGGCAAGGAAAAGACTGTTATTACTGTCTAAACTCGTATTGGACTCATATTCTATGAAATATACCATGTTTTGATACGTATCTGGGCATTTGAGGGCGCGGGTTTCGCGGGTCACGGGTACCCGTGAGCCCGCGGGTAAATTGACGGGTAACCCGCACCCGCGCCACGGGTCGGGTAACCCGACCCGGCCTTTGGCAAATTCTCTTTGAGGGTGTCAAAGGTGTAATCAGAGTGCTCCGAAGATATCGCTTCACCATGCCCCAGAAGAACTCAATAAAATTGAGCTCGCAGTGGAATTTGGGAAGAAATATGCAGAGATGGCCGGCCACTTCAATGATCTCCTGGACAAGTGATTTCTGCTCTTTGAAATCAGGCTGCACCTCCAGAATCCGTTTACAGCAGCATGCAACCGCGTCTGAATCCTTACAGCTTCCCTTGCACTTCCCACGAAGCTTGCGCACTTCGAAGCCGCGCTCCAACAGAACAGATTTGATCCCTTTCGGCTGGTTGAGAAATTCATGATGATTGCGGGGAAAGATCATTGACTGGACAATCTTTTCGCCGTCCTTGATATACCACCCATCTCGCATTTTGGCTTGCTTCCCTGATAAAATATGGTAGTATTCTTTTATTACAATCTCGTTCCCTTTCCGTCTTCCCCTTGGGGATTTCCTCATTCGGCTCCCGTGCCATGGCCGTAACCCTCAGCGCTCGTTCCTTACGTTCCGCTGAGGGTATGTCCAGTCCTCTCATTCCTTACACAGTATTACTTACATTACCATAGACCTCTGTCTTTTAGGTACTTTAATATTAGCGCTCGTTCCTTACGTTCCGCTGAGGACCTCTGTCTTTTAGGTTATGGGCCCCGGACGCTTATCAGCGTACCATTTCTGACTCGTCGGCCGCCACATCGTCGTGCTCCACGCCGATCCCTGCGAGCATCGACCACGGACACGCCGGATTCTCATCTGTGCGATGGTGTTTCAGGTCGTTCAGGGATACAATCCTAAGCGGTGGCAAAATATGGCGCGTGCTGATACGCTTTAATGGAAATCCAGATTGAATAATTCAATGGTGATATATTCACCTCTGATTGCAATGGGCGATGAATGCTGTGCATGACAACAGATTAAAAGTCAAGGTTTGATCAACCAGCGATATATAGTTCACAGCCTCTGGGTACCAACCTAATAATCACAGGTTCATGGCGCTGGAGATGCCAATGAGATGGCCACGTGCCCTTTGACACAGCATCATTCTGATATCCGACTACTAGTATCATTACTGCCACTGTCGCGATTCAGCTCATGGATCAGTTCTAACAGCATTGCATATCCGAGGTTCCTAGGCAACCCTGGGGATTTTTGCGATGCCTCATAGTCCCAACCGGTATTTTGTTTTATCAGTAACCCTACAAAGTTTGTTTAAACAATCGGCGTCTCAACGTAAAACCCTGTTCAAGCAATGATTTACTTAATCCTGGTTCAAACCGGGTTGAAAACATGAAGCAAAAGGAACACCGATGGCGGGATTCGAACACACACCAATTGAGTACACAATTCATAAGCAGTGAAGTAAGATCCAACTGAGCTACGGGACCATTACCAAATGGGTGCACAAATGCATTGAAAAACATAAAACAGGCAAAGGTTACTCTTTCAAAGTACAAGTCCATCGCACCTTGAGCAGCCGTGATATTTAAGCAGTTCAAGGTCACTTCAGAAGCTCTCACATGCTAATTCCCTTCAATGCATTCAAAGCATCCAAAATTGCAAGGGGACATCAGTTTGTCTTTCATCTGTAGTCAGTAACTCGAGCATCAAGTCGTTGAATTTCCTTGTCTGTTACGGGGGTTGCATACAGAAAGGCACTGAAGTATTGGAAGTACTTTGCCATGCTCTCTTTCGATACATACTATGGTTACATGGTATTGAAAAGAATTCAGTCCACAGTTCGGAAGCAATACAACGACACTTGTTGAGATTTAAAACCGCCATTCTTGTTTTCAAATCAGACATGAGTAAGGCTGTAATACTCCACCCCTTTACATCGGTTGCATGGTGTACTGGTTATTGATATCTCCCTTCCATTTGCGGAGAAACCGGGAGGTCTGAAGTTCAACTCCCCTGGGTGCCTCAAATTCTTACATTTGTCCCATTGAACAGTATTTAATCAGTGTTTGAACATTCTTTAAATCCTCTTTGATCCCATTTTGATCCAAACACTGATTAAACCCCGTTTTTTAATCCCAAGGTTTAAACCCCTCATCCTAATGTTCTCCTCGGTGATGAACACCATTAAATAGATCATTGCTTAAACAGGGTTTTACGTTGAGACGCAAATTGTTTAAACAAACTTTGTAGGGTTTTATTGTTTTTTGGTACTTGATGTTGTGGGAGGCATGAGAGGATTACACAGGATATCAATTGGCCGAAGACATTTGAGCTAGGCCCCAAAGTAGTTCATTGCGGTGCAAAGTGCCAAATACAGTTGGATAGCTCATAATGCATAAGGCCGGTGGACATGATGGAGTGACGGCTCCGAGAGCACGGCATTTGACATCTTATGACATCTTATGACTTCTTACAGCTTGCTTACAGCTTTGAGAGCACCGCCTTATGACTCTCACATCATTTGGATTCTGTACTTATAGTGGCGTTCCTCCGCTTTCCCCTCCTCAGTCTCTACCCTACGGTGACTGAGGAGTATTTGTCTATTAGGTTATGGGCCCCGTTGTCCAACGCTTCTAAACCAGACAACTTCTTCACTGGGCACATACGTGCTATTTTCTAGACTCAACGAAACAAATCCCATCGCCTATTATAACGATGAATACAATCCCTTCCCAATATCTCCTGCCGGAGAACGACCGATTTGCTAATCGATCGGACCAATCCTATGTGAACTGGAGAGGCCTTATTATCGACGCCGCTACAGGCCGTGCGCTCCTTAGATATTTTGACGGCACTATCCCTAAACCTACCGCCGGTAGCAACCCCATCCAATCCATCTACGTTCCAACTCCGTGGTTCTCTAAAACCACGTATGAGGAGGAATGGGATCAGCGCAATGCGACCGCCCATGGTCTGCTTTTTGGGAACCTCGTCAACCCCGTCGCTCTTGGACTGAACCGCACAGACACCACAGCCCTGAGGATACATACGGAGTATCGTCTGAGATGATCGCTTTTTTCTGACAACTCGACTCATCAGGGCCTTATGGGATGAGAATGTCTTCAGGATATATACTTGTAGTTGAACCGTTTCTCTAAGGACACTATTCTGCACTACTCCATTTCCTGCAATGCTGTAATGTGAGGGGATACGAATGCACAGTTGGGGTAAAAGACAGAAGGTGTGTCTGAACCTTAACATTCAACCTCACACTTGGGTACGAAGTCATCAAAGTTCGGCTGCAAAATAGGCGTCAAGGATCGAGATGTACTTACATAGCAAATTGGAAGAAATGAGGGTTGGTCGGGGCTGTGAAGACCTCAGTTTAGTTTGAGGTAAGGTTATCATCGGTTTGAATGTTCATAGGTACTGTGAACAACAGCAGGAGGCCCAACAAATGGAAGCCTTCAACCCTGCGCTCGGCACAATGTCGGCCATCAGGGAGATCTAGAAAACATGACGCTCCGGGTTTCACAGATTGAGGAAAGAGACTGCCACCAGCTCCATATAGCAAGACTTTGGTTGGTATCGTGGATCGTTGGTACTTGCATTTATTTGTCTTAGTAGTACTTAATGGAACTATCTTCAAGTCAGTACTGTGAGAATTTCTTTCATTATCCATCGGCGCTTTGAGTCTTTACCCCTCAGTTTCTCAAGGAATGTGACTTTTACACTTTATGCAGGCTGGAAATATAGCTGCAGGCGATCCAGGAATTCCTATTCTGCAACCACAACAACAGAATGCACCACCTATGGGTACACCTAGAGGATACGTTTGAATGGCAGTGATGGATGGCAAAACAATCAAACACCGGGTACATATTACATAATTTTCTGCAGCTGTAACTCATCATCGGGTAATTTAGAAGTGTGCTCTCGATGAGTGTGAGCAGCCCTTGGTCAATTACAAGAACGGCCGATTTTGCGACGTTCACATCAATCTTCAGGATATTTGTGGAATTATTCCGTGTGGCCTGCCCGTTCGACATGCAGGTGCACTTACTTGCGCTACTCAATCTCACATCGATTGGCAGCGACAATACGCCAACAGATTCTCTCGCCTCTCATTTCCTGGGGTCCGTCGAGTCATTCGGCGCCAACAAGAGCTTGGTGAAGCGAACCACCAGCTTCACGGCCCAACGCTTCAGGTGCAACTTGCAGCCCTGGGGGACACGCCTGGTGGCGAGGTTGTTCATACCTTTAAAGCAAAAACGATATATTGCTTGCAGACGGTTAAGTGGGCGTGTGGAGCTCCCGTGGGCTGGGGTAAATGTTATCGCTCTGAGAGTTCCCCCTAGGTGCTGGGAATTCTCAATTCAATTTGGGCTGATTATCCCGATTTACGCCCAGGCTTCATTGCATATGACGATGCGTGCAGTCTCCTGCGTCACATCGTTACCCAGAATGCCACCGACTCGTGGGTTTCAACGACGAAATTCGTCGTCCATGCGTGGCATTATATTGGCCATCGTGCGACAGATATTCTTTGCCGTTTGTGGTGCAATCCTGCCCCCGTCAACGGCGCGCAGCCAAACCTAGTTCTCGTGGAGGAAGACAAAAACGGCGCACAACACCAGACACGCGCATTCAACACCGAAGCGGTAGAACAGCTTAACTCTTGGCTCACCGGATTCGAGCCCCAGTTGCGGCAAATGTCGGAAGTAAATTATGATTTTTTCATTCACATTTTGATGATGATCTATGGGGAGAACGTCGCGGACAAGGTGGAGAGAAAAGGAATGGACTTATCGGACGAGTTTTGGGTGCAGGCAATTGGCGAGTAGATCATACGACACCTTTATTTTGATTTATACAGCCTCTCATAACTACTGACCACCATTGAACTCCACTGGGTTCTAGTCCAGTTTAAAACATGTTCTGCGCCCAATGGAATCCGCCGGGAACCACTGTCCTGCAGTTTGATTAGCTGAAATCATTGGGGTGTCTATTCTCACCTGCTTGTCGCCTAGTTTTTACCTTCGGGCGCATCTACATGGATGCAAAGGATGCAGACGCATTCGAGTTTGCATGGGACAAAATTCACGAAGCGTTTTTTGCGGCAGTAGGGAAACAGCTAGCCTTCAAGGCGTGGGACCCAGAGGGTTGGCTGGTCACGGTTTCCGGTGATATGGAGGCGGCGCCGTGGATCGGAATGGCCCGCTCTTTTATCAAGCGCATGGATGCTGACAAGCGCCCAACTGTGGATGAGTTCTTGTCCAAGGTACTGCGTATATGTCGCCGGCATGCCCTTGAGTACGTCTGTCCGATCGAGTCTTATTCCCGCAATAATTCTTGCTTCCAGGGGTTTACGAAAGAGTGTCAGGCCTCATGTCGACGAGGACCAATGGCGACGCTTCGAGGGTCTTCCAGTGCTCAAGACATGCTTAGAAGTCGGGGCTTTCAGCGACTGGGTCTTTTCACTCAATATTAGACAAGTTACTGGTACGTACTAACCCTCTGTATGCTTTGACATGGTTAAAACTCTCCCAGCGTGGTGGAATCACAAATTGAATCACAAGTGGATTCTCCCTGGACTGCTCGAATGCCTCTCGGGTCTCTCTCACGAGGACTGGCTCACGACACCTTTCACATCAAACGGTAATGAAACTCAGCATCACTGGACGAATTCTCAGACCGGAATCGGTCTTAACGTACGAGAATGTATTCTGAGGTTCGACCCGACACTCCTTCAATTTATTCACTAATATTCTGTAGAGCGGCAAAGGCCGATCATGCCGTGGGTGACCAGTTTGAAGCGTCTCTGTCCAGCGGTGTCATGGCCAGTAATCGTAACGAACTAAGCCATAGGACCGCGCGTAACGCCAAGCATCATACCAGTGCTATCGAGAAAGCTAAGCAAGTGGCTACAGGGAACAAAAAGATCAAAGAGCTCAAAGCTGAGCTTGCCATAATATCCCAGCGGAACTTCGAGTCAATACTGACCAAACTCAAGCGGTTTATCAACAGGGAACCAAGGCGACTTGGACTACAAAGGGCGAGAAGCAGGTTGCAACAGTTGGGCATGAGGAAAAGTGTGCGCTCACGCTCGTGCCTTCTATTTTCGCCAGCGGCGAGATGCTGCGCATGCAGGCGGTCTTTCTCGGGAAAACCGGGGTTTCCTTACAATGTGGGAAGGAGTTGACTATCTTTTCATAGATGAGATTTCGATGATCGGTTGTGCTCTGCTGAACGATATTAGTGAATCACTGAGTATCGCCAAGGGAAATACGGAGTAGTGTCCGGCTCCAGAGTCCGGGTGAGCCCGAACCGGAGCACAAAGGTATATAAGAACGACATAAAGAACTAGAATTCGCTCTCTGGGAAATGTCAAATATCTTGGTAGTGAGTTGGTAAGGTCGCTTTCTCAGAGTCACAGAATATATGACGCTCTTTATGTAGCCTTTACTATATCGCACTGTAATCGACGATGTGATTGCGATAATGAAGGCCGAGTTCCAAGAGGCTGGGCTGGCTGAGGACGTCCTGGTTGAACTCCAACATGTGAGCATCATTCCTCACATCCACCTACTCAGATCAAATGTGCATTACAGAGATGGGAGGATAAGGTTATTGCTTCTCGTGTGGCTGATTTCGAGCCCCCACAGCTGGCTTCCGGGGCCGCTACGCCGATGATGCCGCAATATCATCCTTTTCTTTGGCCGCTAGGCCTACCTGTATCCCCTCCTACTTTTCCGCCTGAAAGCGCAACCCGCTCAATGCCAGGCCCTGCACAACTGACTGAAGAGATTCTGCCTTTCCACCCTGGATTTCCCCCGTACATTCCCCAGATCGATGGCTCCCCTGACAATTCCACCGATGACGTGAACTCGAAGTACCCTACACATCCACCGCACCAACCTCTGGCAGAGCCAGCGACTTCGCCAGAATCCATAAACAGTGATTTAGATGACTCAGACACGGATGAGGAAGACGCTGAAGACAGTGTCGGGGGCAATCTCAACACGATGTTCTGTAATTTTGAGAAGGTGTGTGTGCTGGAGACCACGGGATGAGCCCAGTCGTTAATTTCCTCAGGTTTCGCGCAATAAGGCGAAGTGCACGCGCATGAGGGTGCTCGTGCGGTGGACGAGCCACGCAACGAGCACACGCAGGGGCCGGAGCGCAACGAGGAGCACGAAGAGGGTGACACAATATGGGGAGCGCTCGTGGGTACTGGTGCGGGGGGTCGGCGTAATCGACGCGAGCTCGATGGGGCGCAACTCGGATGCGGCGCACGCGGCGGCGGGGGTCGCAGCTAGGTGTCTACGCGACTCATCAGATCGCAGGGTGACTCGGAAGATATAGTATACATACTCGTTTAGATTAGAGGGGACAGCAGAGTTGCCGGTGTGTGTAGTAGCCACATGCGGTGCATCGCGGGACTACGGAGATAAGAAAAGGAAGACGGCCACAGACGGCCAATTGTGACGCAGCACAGAGAATAAAAAGATGGGAAAGGTTGGCCACATGAGGCGGAAACGGGACGCAGCGCAGCTTGACAAAGACGTTGCAAATACATATGGTATCCCAGAAGCCAGACAGTTACAGTTACACAGAGGGATTGCAGTTGCTGGGAGGCTGTAGATGACCCCAGAGGCTTCTGACGATGCATTTGAAGGACCCGGACACGAAGTGCTTCATAACGCTTGGGGATTCCAGAGCCTGGCAGGACACACAACCACAGAGAGAGCATGAGATTCAGTCCTGGGATGCTTGAGGATGACACTCGCTCATTGAAACGATGTGTTGCTTGGAGGGCGAATGACGGACACGCAGGGAGATGGGGGAAGGAAAGATGAACCAACAGCCAATTGTTTGGTGACCCAAACAATCACGCGATTGCGCACGGACCGTCGGAGTTTAAAATGGACTGAATCTTCTCGTCGCCGACTCACTGTAGGCTCGTGTCCAGCCGTTATAGTGCGCGCACAATGACGAGCAAGCAAAGTATTGTGTGTTATAGTAAGTATTACTTTGCTTGCTCGTCAATACTCCCCCACGATAACGGCTGGACACGAGCCTAGACTCACTGTCATCGAACAACGTCCCCGAAGGTTCTCCCTGACTCCGAGTCGAGGACCCACCGCTCAACTAATTCAAGAACCATCACTTGTTAATGACAAATCCCGAGAGTCAAGGTATGGTCCCCCTGCTCCTTACTGCAGGAGATGGGTAGTACATCTTAACGACTGTAGTTGAGTTATATAAGCTGCCCGTTGGACTACTTTTTTTTTCAAGGTGGTTCACTATGTAGTATATGTTTTGATTTAGACCAAAATTATTGAGCATGAACCCAAGTTTGAACAGAACTCAAAGGAAATCTGAGTTGTGCATATATACAGTCTGCATAGCCAGGCAACAGTACGTGTTGCAAGCCAGCGGTATGCAGTATAATATCAACCTTGTGTTGCCTTGTAATGGATATATCTGGCTAGGTAAGGGCTATACAATGCAGACAACATGCCTGGCTTCGGCTTGGAAGGCCTTCCCAACCAGATCAGGCAAGGTATGTCACATCAGGTCATACCAGATATCTACGGATTTGCTGATGGAGTCACCGGATGAGACGGAGAATGCGAAAATCGGAGAGAAAAAACGACATCCACATTGATAATCTTGCATCCAGCTCAGTTTTAACGGTGTTGCCTTCATTCTGCCTCACACTGTATTATATAGAGGGCTTGCTACTACATGCAACCACCTTGCCTCGATATCGTGGACGGCGATCACGGGCGTCGGCTCCTGTCCCATCCTGTAGGTTGCTTCTTAATACCACTGTTCGGCCCAACTCACAAAAAGAAAGTGTCACAACAGGAGTTTGAACAGCTCAACACACACCTTCAATATGTTGACGAGAATGGTGAATATGCCGATATCTCCGCAGGTGATAGAGTTATCGACGAGAGTATTGCGGAGAGCGTTACCGACAACGCTGAGTCAAATGCAGCAGCAGCGGAGGCGGAAACTCAATCGTCACAGCCTGCAAAAAATTCTGCAATTCACAACTACCTGAAACAGGTGCATGAGCAACTCCAACGGGAAGAAGCAAAGCACGGACAGCCATTATGTTACAACCGAGGCGACTTTTTCTACCGACCACCGCATGCTGTGTTCTCACTTCAAAAAATCAAGGACACCACTGGCCTCGATCCCTCCATGCTGTACTCGCGCGATGTTTTTGTTTGGTTACCACACTTGCTCCCTGGCCATCCGGACCAATTCAAGTGCACGTGTGGACTCGGTTTATCGAGAAATGGTGTGTATCAATTTTACTTTCACTTCTGAGCTGATATATAATTACTTACGGCCCGCATTTTTAGGGTTCCCAGATAATCCTATTGCTCGCAGAGTTCGCGCTATGCCAACAGATTACTTCCTGTACACAAATCGTTTCATTTGTGACGCTCGAACAGTCAACTCTGCAGGCTGTGGCACAAGCTTCAGAGGAACAGATCCCCATATCATTTCCCAATTGCCCCGCCACGTCCAAGCAGCATTTCCGGGTATTTTCCCATTCCTCTAATCTCGTTGCTCCACGCTTACGATAGTTAAAGCGTACATCTCAGCTCGTGGTGCAATTTCGACTCTTATGATGCGTCAAATGTCCAATACATTTTCTACGCGACTTGGACCTGCTCCATTTTCCGAGCTTGTCTCGGAGATTCAGCATCGGGATCATGCTGATCGCGAACTCATGTACCTGGCAGCAGCAAATTCTTATGGGCAGTCGGTAACTACACCCTTCTCAGCATTCAACGACCCCAACGGATATGCTGGGTCCCCACCCTCGGTCAAGTATCTCAAGGCGATGTTCACGGATTATATTTCCGCACACCGTATTTTCATCGAGCGTGATATTGCAACACTACCACTGGATGCTGCCAAGGCAGATCACACATTTGAGGTTCGTTCACTTACATCCCTCAATATCATTCTAAATTAAAATCCAACAAGGTGCTCAAGCATACTGGGCGGGTTAAAGGCGAAAGAATTTTTGCGGCTCTGTATACGATCCTGAATCAGTTCGAAGAGATTCGAGCACACTCGTTGACGTTCTCAAAGTCACTACAATTTCTTACGGAGATGTACGACGGAATTCGGCAGGGGTTGAAAGACTCCGGAAATTTGCCCACTCAAGTTTTATACACAGACTCGCCCCAAGGTATGTCCTTCATTTTTCGGAGATAAAAAATTCAAATCTCTCTTGCAGCGGAACGGAGCTTCCACGAGTCTATTAACAGTTCACACAGCAAGGATGTTGAGCCCGTTACTGATTGGACAGATTGTCCTCCCTTTCTTCGAACTCCAAATTTTCCAGCTATCCATGTCTCTGATCCAATGGTAATAGAGGATTTGGCAAGCGAAATCATAGCAGAGGTCGCCACAGTAATTTCGCCGTCTCAGCTCTCCTTTGTTGCACTTGCAATGAAGACCGAACAGCGATCCGATGGCCGACTTCATGCAAAAACTATCCAGCTGCGAACAAAGGATAAAATATACATCTTCGATGTATGTTTCATTTTTTTGTGTCATAAATTGTGTGCCCTGATTCTTTTGTGACCTAGATTTCGGCTTTCACGTCTCCTACAAATCTTCTGCCGTCACTCCGCGCCATCTTTACGAATCCGTCTATTATCAATGTTGGACATTCCATTCGTGCAACACTTCAAACAATCTCCCAAGTCCTCTCTGTTCCTGAACTCGAGGATGTCTTAGCGGCGAAAAATCCACCCCTCATTGAGCTTGGGAAATATTCCAAGCTCAAAGGTGCGACCGACGAGTCACCCTCTTCCCTCCATGCACTTGCCGGTATTGTTCTGGGTCGAGCATTTTCTGTGCCCGAATTTTCGTCATCTGTGGCGGCTTCTGCAGCGCAAAATCAATTCCTCTGCGATGAGATTGACTGCCAATGGCAGATTTTCATCTCGCTCCTCCAACGCGACTCAATCGGAATTCCCTTGCAGCAAAAACAAGCAGTGACTGACGGCCAGCTTGTAACCCTTGTTCAAGGGTGCAAGCCTATTGCGGAGGGCTACATTGTCGGCCACCATCTTGGTTATCTTGACGCAATAATGGACGATGCAGGACATACCAAGAGGCTCAATGTGTCTGCGTCACGGTCTCTCATTCAAATTTCCAAGGTATGTACACAATTATAGTTCATTCTCGAAGTTGAATCATTTATAGGTCCTTGTTCCCGGCGCCATTAACTCCCTGCACCATCAAACCTTGGAGTGGATATTTGCGCATGGGAAGCAGGCTGTCGTTACGACCTCTCAACTACATACCCGCGGTCAGACGCCTCCGACACCAGCCAACCCACTCGCTCGCGGGTTTGTTGCTCCCACACCACTTCCAGTATTCGACAGCGAAGACGATTTTCACATCACATATTCGTTTACAGATGAGTCGGATGGCGAGGAGGATTCCGACGACGATTCCGAACCTGAGGAAGATGAATACGGGCAATTCGCATTTCAAGTCCAGCTGGTGATTATATTTTGTTTATAGTGATGCAGTGCATATACAACAAATTATCAGGATCCTGACTTGAACGAAGATAGTACCGACACGATGCAAGGAATCGAGGGTGAATTTCAGACAATAATCGAGGTGTGCTATCTCCGTGTCTTCTGCTTTCAATAAACTCGTTACCTACCACTGCGCATTCAGGACACCCCAATGAATAACATTGTGGAGGGTCTTCAACATACTCATACCTTACTGAGCGCAGCTGTTGAATCAGAGAAACTGCCCAGCCGAGTGCTCGACGATGCATTCCACTTCATGGATCGACTTCTTCGGCTCTTGTCGAAAAAACATTCTGCATTCAAAGCCTTTTCACATGACTTCAGCGAGGCTATTTTCATTCGCGACAAATCCGACGTACTTGCTGTTCAGGCTGTACTAAAGCAACACGGCATCGATTGGGAATACGCGAAACGTGCACATTCACGTGCTCTCAACCGCAGAATTCGACGCGTCATTCCAGATCGCAAAACCCTGTTACGGCGGTTAGAAACTCTGTTCGACGCGTACACCGACATCCAGTGCTCAACGAAAAAGAGCCGGGGTTCATTTTTTTCTGACGAGGCTAAAGAAATGGTTCAGCACCTCCTCGAGACGGTGCGGAAGGGCTACTTGTCAGATCCATCAGGTATTTCCCTCTACTATCTCATGGGGAAGGACCGCGATGGTCTGAACATCTACCGCACCATCCGAGGTACAAACTCCGTCGAGGGTGGGGTTCATATGGCGATCCGGCGAATTTTTGGATCACTCCAAGCCTCTCCCGAGTTGGCCGAATGCTTGCTTGTTAACTGGATCCTGCGTAGAAATAAACGGGTACGCATTCTTCTTGCCTTGCTCAATTGTGACTCTCACAGTTCATACCCACAGGTCGGGTTTCATAATCGCACCGGACAAAAGTACAAAGGTCATTTCGACCTTTGGGTGCGGGACGAAATCGTCGAACTTGCGGAAGGAGTTGGTTTGAAACCGTCCTTCCCAATGCCTCGAGTGCTGTCGACTCGTATCGCCACATCCGAAACAATTGGCATCCTCCCAATCTCGACTTCGTTGGCAGCGGATCTGAATATCACGACACTTCCTCGACCCCGTATCACCGGTGTTCCGCATCATCGTGACATGCCGGTACAGACATTGACTCGCCTCTCAACAAAGCCAACAAACCTTTACCGTTACCTCCAATTGCGACAGCGCGTCCTATATGCGGTTCTTCCAGTTCACACTCACATGGAATATTCGATGTTCAAAGTCCACATCAATGATCCACAGTTCCGCAAGGGGGGGAAGACGTACCCGCCTCACGAGCAATGGAAGAATATCGATTTCTTGAAATTTGCGAAGTTCTGGAACATCCTCGTTCATGGCCAATATCGCGCGATCACCGAGTCGAATCAACGCCTGTATTACAAACTTCCTTTGCAGCTGGAGACTCATCACAAGAAGACAATTCTATGGAAGTCCGAAATTTCGACATTGGGCGCTGGCGCCAACTTTGTTGCTCGAGCGCCGCTGATTGAGATGCTCAATTCACCTGCAAATTTTGTGGATTCCCTTCCCGCGCTTGCTCTGCCAGATGGAGAACTCGATCTCTCGGTATCTGGTTCAGGCTCGTATCTATTGCCGTGTTAATTGTAAATTTTTGCTCACATTTTAAATTTTGAACAGATGTCGTGGATCCGAGGTCGTTCAATCGCATGGCCACGCTCCCATTATCTGGCGAGCACCGCGACTCGGATTTCGATGACAACCCAATTTTGCAGCCGCCCTTCCACAACCTTTTCCAAAACCCAGAAAACAGCCAGATAAACCGAGATGCGGCAATGGATATCGATCCTCCGCAGTTCGTTGTGCCGATTCTGCACCAGACATTACTTCCAAATGTGGGGCCGGCGGCTGGGAGTTTGAAGAAGGCTCCGGACCGCTGTGCAGTCTGCGCATTCAGTAACTGCGTCAAACGGCATGAATGTCCCGGGAATGGGAACCGCAAGTTCTGTCGGTGCATGCATCCCCCAGCACCGGAAAAGGTGCGTAGGACTGAGGCGCAGATCCTTGCGTACCTCGAACGGCAGCGCAATGCGGCTTGAATAAAGTAGAACACTTACTCCCGTCGTAATTTTTGCTGTGGAAAATTTGAGGATGGAGCTATTGAAGAGCTGGATTTAAATTCACTTTTGTGTGCTTGCTGTCCGTGGGCTCATGCAGTTACAAGTCGTTGCGGTGGAAGGACGTCAAATAACCGAGTGCCGATCGATTCGATGGCATCAGCGCCAAAGATTAGATGGTCTTTTATCTTGAAAGATGATTGGCTGTCCCTAGTCTATTGGAGGATATTGCCCCGGTAAGACTAGGGCTCGCACATCAATGATGCATCAAATGCTTGGCTTGGGACTCGAATTAATCAAGCGCTATACGGCCACCTGGGGCACTATTGCAGTGCCGGAAAACACTGTAATATATTGCAATGTACATCCTGAATCCCCTCCTTCTTTTCCCTTTTTTTCCCTCTCTTTCCAACTTGATTAACGCAGTTTGATGCCGCCCTCAACCGACATAGGACATGGGCCGAAAGTTAGAGTTCTTTGCAAGATCTTGTGCCCCTTGATTATCAACATATAGTGTCGTCGCGTGTGTCTGGGGAAATCCGAGTTCGCCGAGCAGAGTGCGAAGCCAAATGAGTTCGCGTGTCGCATGACTGATCGCCATATATTCGGCTTCCATGCTCGATAAGGCTGCCGTCGGTTGCCTTTTTGAGTTCCATGCTACCGTTGCATCACCAATCTTGAAGATGTACCCGGATATCGACCGTCTGTCGTCTGGATTGTTGCCCCAGTCTGCATCTGTGAAGCCTACTAGCTTAATATCTTTGCCTCCCAGCATCAGGCCTATATCTTGGACTCCTTTAAGATATCTCAAGACTCTTTTGACAGCAGTCCAATGTGTGGGTCCCGGATTACTGGAATATTGGCTTAGGCTTTGAACTGGGTGTGCAAGCTCTGGGTGTGCACCAATTGCTGCATACATTAGTGATCCAATTGCTGTCTGATACAGTGGATATGCGCTGGTCTGGGTTTGCGGTTCTGATGACTTCACAAGTTTGACATTCGGATCAAGAGGTATGTGAACGGGGTTACAGTTCTCCATTTGGAAGCGGGTAAGGATCTTCTTGATGTATTGGCTCTGTGTGAGCTTGAGAATGCGATTTTTGCGGTCTCGAGTTACTTCGCAGCCCACAATTTGTCTGATCTCCCCCAGATCTGTAACTGTAAAATGGCTCTGCAATTCGTCCTTTAATGCAGCCATTCTCTCTGTCCCATTTGTAATCAATGTCATGTCATCGACATGTACGGCAACAACAGCAAGTTCTCCATCAGATCTGTGCACGTACACACACTGATCTGAGAACAATCGGGTGAAGTTCAGCCTCATGAAAACTTCATTGAGTCTCTCATTCCAGACTCGGCCGGACTGACGCAGTCCATATAGTGATCCTAGAAGCTGGCAGACTCTGCCAGTGCCATCATCGTAGTCAGGTGGCTGCTCCATGTAAATGGTTTCCTTCAATTTGCCATTGAGGTAAGCCCCGACTACATCCATGACATGAACTTCTAAATCTTGAATTGCAGCTATAGCAAGAATTAATCGGAGTGTTTCGAGCCTAACAACAGGTGCGAATGTCTCCTCAAAATCGAGTCCGGGAATCTGCGAGAATCCCTTCGCTACTATGGGTAACATTGGGATTGAAAGTGGACTAGAGTTTGAAAATAGCCTTCGCTTGGACTCAGTTCTCAACGGATTGCCTCCGGATCATCCGGAAATGAAACCGACACTTATTCTACATAGGGCTACCCAAAAACAATGAGGAACATCTGTAGAGAAACAATTGAGCTGGAGATTCCGAATCCATCAGTCAGTGATTTTGACGCCGTTTTGAGACAAAATCTTACATTGTGCGAGTTCCTCTTGTTCGATCACTCTCGGTACTTGCTAGCACATTATTTGCGTCAATTGAAATAACTCACAAAAAAACCGGATGTGAAACGAGGCTGGGAACACATAAGAAATAGTGTTTGAATTGTAAGACCGATTCGAGCGTGACAATTGAAACTCCGCCATCTGCCGTACGTTTCGGCGAATCACGTTTTTCTTTAACACGCGTACGAGTACAGTATCAAGCGGCACGCGCTGCCATAACCGAAGAATCGGCAAGTCGGACTTTCAAACTAAGTCGTGACACTTTGTGACAATTATATTCAAGCACTGTTTCTTATATGTTCCCGGCCTCGTTTCACATCCGGTGTTTTTGTGAGTCATTTCAATTGACGCAAGGAATGTGCTGGCAAGTACCGAGAGTGATCGAACAAGAGGAACTCGCACAATGTAAGATTTTGTCTCAGAACGGCGTCAAAATCACTGACTGATGGATTCGGAATCTCCAGCTCGATTGTTTCTCTACAGATGTTCCTCATTTCTTTTGGATAGTCCTATGTAAAATAGGTGTCGGTTTCATTTCCGGATGATCCGGAGGCAATCCGTTGAGAACTGAGTCCAAGCGAAGGCTATTTTCAAACTCTAGTCCACTTTCAATCCCGATGTTACCCATAGTACTAGCCGCGCCTTGTATTTGATGATTTTGCCGGTGTCATCACGTTTGATGCGATAAACCCATTTGCAGCCTATCGGATTTCGGTCGGCGGGTCTCGGCACCAACTTGTAAGTCCCAGCACCTAATTGTGCAATTTCTGCATCCATGGCTTCTCTCCATTTCGGCCAATCTGGCCTTGCTCTCACTTCTTCGAGTGTGAGAGGCTCATCCGTTGACGAAACTCCGACCATTGCATAATCCACCATGATGTCCGCATGTTCCGGTCCTCGAGTTGCCGGATTATTAAGCTTTCGGTAATTCGTTTGTGGCAGGGCGGCAATTCGCGAGCTTCTTTCCCTCGGAACAGTGATCTTTGATGATGCTGTAACCTTTGGCGGCAGCTCGGGTTCAGGCACACCTTCTTCAATTTCTTTTTCCTGGTCCTGAACTGTTTCCTGACCCGTAGTTTGCTCGCCATTACTCCCCCTCTCCCCCTCGAGCAAAGGAGGGTTAGGAAGTATTATTTCATTGCTGTTATCCACTGCATCATCTTCAGTGAATACAACATTTCTTGAGGTCTGAACCTGCCGTGTCTTTGGGTTGTAATACCTCCAAGACTTCGATTCATCGCCAATGCCCATAAAAAGATATGGTCTGGACTTCACATCCAGTTTGCTTTGCTTCCCATCCTGCCGAAGCACCCAGCATTCGACTCCGAACTCTTGTAGCATTGAAACATCAGGCTTCTTTTTCCAGAAGATTTCATCGGGAGTTTTATCTTTCAATGCACGAGTTGGTGATCGGTTCTTCAGATAGGTTGCATAAGCAATAGCTTCCGGCCACAGGAATAGTGACAAATCATGAGCATGAAGCATAGCTCTTCCGTGCTCCACAATTGTCCGATTTACGCGCTCGCCGATGCCATTTTGGGCTGAAGAATGTGGTGAAGTCAATTCTAGCTGAATTCCTGCATCCAAAAGGTACTTCTTGAAGACCTTATTGACGTATTCCTTCCCATTATCGGCCCTAAGCTTCTTAAGCTTATTTTTGGTCTGTGTTTCGACGAAACTCTTGTACTGTTTGAATTTCTCAAAGGCTTCGGATTTTGCCTTGATGAAATAGACCATTGTTCTTCGTGATTTTCCATCGGTAAATGCGACGAAATATCGTACGCCTCCTATTCCAGTGTGACGAGATGGTCCCCACACATCTGTGAGTGTCAAGTCTCCGATCTCGGCAATTTCGGTATGTGATTCTTTCGGGAATCGGAAATGGTTGAATATGCTGTTTGGCAACTATGCAGGCCTTGCATTGAGCCTTTGGCTCCTTCGATGTGTCGACATCCATGCCAGTAACCATCCCTTTTGACTTGAGCATTTTTATTGAGCCCATGTAGAGGTGTCCAAAAATCCGATGCCATTCATCCCAAGTTCGGCCGGCTTTTGCCGCATAAGCCTGGTCATGTTTGGCAACAACCTCACATATCATCCGGTACAAGCGCCCTGTTTTGATCCCTTCGGCAATCACCGTTCCGTCTGGTGCATACATCCGGGCATACTTGCCCTCAAATCGGACTTGGAAACCCGCATCTGTCACCCTTGACAGCGAGATCAAGTTATTCGGTGCGCTTGCGACGTGCACACAATCTTTCAGTGTGACTGTGGTAATTCTTGTCTGCACTGGGAACTTGAGCTTGACAACACCTCTGCCCAACCCCGCGGTCTCTCCAAATCCAATTACTTTGTGTCCTGGAGTCTCCACATAGTTTTCCATAATAGTTTTATCCTTTACTATGTGTGATGTGGCCGCGGAATCTAATAGCCATGAATCTGGTGTTATGGCTGCCAATGCTATGTCTGGTAGTACTTCTCGGGCCGAGAAAACATAGTCATCCTTTGCTTCATAGGCGCGTGTCTTTCCCTTGTCTTTCCAAGTGTCCTTCTGATGATCTCCTTTTTGATCATCATCACCGCCGGGCCGGGAATTCTTCTTCCCCTTGTGGTGATCTGCTTTGATGTGGCCGCGTTTGCCGCACTCAAAGCATACAACGTTCGGGTTATATTTCTTCTTCCAGCTTTTCCCTGTTAATGCCGTGTCATTTCCTCCTTTGGCCCTGAGCGGTGTGAGGCCCGTGGTATCAATCGACGAAATGAAAGTGTCCCACAACTCCGGCAAAGAGGTAAGCAACGTGATCGAGTATTCTGAATCCTCGATCTTCTGACCCAAAGTCGTCAGTTCCTGTTTGTAACCCTGCATCGTACGAAGATGCTCTTCCATGCTGGTTCCCTCCTCGCACTGGGCCCGGAAAAGTTTGCGACGCGCAAGTACAATTCCCAATGCCCCCTGAGGTTCCAACATCTCCTTCAAGTTGTTCCACGCCTCATTTGATGTCGTTGCGCTGGCAACGTAGACCAACATCTCGTCGGCTACGCGCAGTCGAATCATGGACAGGGCCTTCCGGTCCTTCCCTTCCCACACACCCTTTGAAGCAGCATCGGTGGGTTTTTCAATTGTCCCATCCGCATACTCAACTAATCCCTGGTCAGTCAAAATGTCCTTCATTTTGATGCTCCAGAGTCCTAGTGATCACCACGGGTGTCCCGCGGGTAGGTTGAGCAGGACCCGTACCCGTACCCGCGGTTTAACCCGACTAGTGATCACCACGGGTCGGGTCACCCGTGGCGGGTCGCGGGTACGGGTGACCGCGGGTACGGGTACGGGTCGACTTTCTCCAACCCGCCTTGACCCGTATGACCCGTGGCCCACCCGTGGCTTTTGCCGGCCAAAAATCAGCTGGATTTAGTCAGGACCCGATTTGCTCGATCGCGGCGATCACATATGTCGTAAATAGTCACTGCACTGAATTGAAAGATGTCGTAAGAATGATGAACCGCGGGAAACGTTTCCGATTGCAGTTTCAACGACATTCAACCAAAAGCCAACCGAGTTCAAGACGTCCAGAGTCCCCGTATCAAGGGCCAAGGCAGCTCAGTCAATTCATTGGCATGGTACTGGGGCTACTGTCAGAGAATGCCATACGTACACCGGCGTATCCACACAAAACAGGGGACTGAGGGGGCGTATCCACAGATTCCACACATGCGAAAATCTCACTCAAATTGACATCACGACCTCCGTTTACGTTGAACGGCAATTCTCTCGTGGCCGGCTCCTGATATCCAGTATCCGCAACCGTATGAGCGGTAATACCGGGCGCATGTTGATGTGCCTCGGCAGCTGGAGCCTTCAGGGCTTTGTGGACGACGAAGACACGGTAGCAGTATCAAAGATGCCCGCGCTGGAGGAATTATCTCGGAAAGGCAAGGAAAAGACTGTTATTACTGTCTAAACTCGTATTGGACTCATATTCTATGAAATATACCATGTTTTGATACGTATCTGGGCATTTGAGGGCGCGGGTTTCGCGGGTCACGGGTACCCGTGAGCCCGCGGGTAAATTGACGGGTAACCCGCACCCGCGCCACGGGTCGGGTTAAACCGCGGGTACGGGTACGGGTCCTGCTCAACCTACCCGCGGGACACCCGTGGTGATCACTAGGCGGGGGGTGCTGAATAGCAATCTGCTATCCAGCAACCCCCCGTAGCCATGTACGGGGGGTTGCTGATTAGAATTATCCTCTACACTAGGCTACTTATATACACAATGGCATGCACAGCCTCGAGGCTGTACCTGTCACAATGCACAGCAACAATCAGACACCATGGAAACCATCAGGTCCATCAGGATACTGATGGATACTACAATCAGACACCATGGAAACCATCAGATCCATCAGGATACTGGTGTTTCACATGTCTAAACTAAGTGTCCATGAAACACAACAAGACAAATGAGAATGCTGGAAGTCCCACACTTCAACACCTGCCGGTACGTGGTCGTGTTTTATCGAGACTTCCCTGCTCATTAATTGGCGTAGCCGCCAGAGCGAGACGAACGAAATGAGCACAATACTAGGTACTTTGCCGTTGTTACTGGCTCGACAACAGCACCTACCCCCAACCCCGTTGGACACAACAACGGCGATGGCAGTGCACCCATTCCAAGCAAGGTAAGCAAACAAATTCTTTTGTCTGGGCTGTTCTTTCGGTGACGAAGTGATCTTGGCAGCCCACCGAGGAACCGACGGAACCAGCCGTGGCTTTCAAGATCATCAACCCTTTGTGAGTGATTTGCTCCTTGGCTTCGGCGTTACTCGCACCTATTCATTCAATTAGGCTTGCTACGCCATCGGCGGCGGCGACTGCAGCGGCGGCGGTGGCGGCATCACTGCCCACCACAGATGTCGAAATAGCTAATCCTCCGTGAGTTCGTTCACGAGTCGGCTGACCCGCATAATTTAATTTATCTGGCTGCGGCAGGCTTTCCGTTACCCAGGCCACACCTGCTTCGGCAGTCCCGTCAACAATGGAGGTGGTTCCCGTCGTTGCTCCTTTGCCCACTACAGTACCCGCGACAGGAACGGTCCTTGCGGGTCCCAGTGGACCGCCGCGTTCCGCTGCGAGCAAAGCCAAGCCGAAAGAGTCGAAGGCGAACCCCGGGACATCCACGACACCCAGGTATTCCTCCAATTTACTGGCTCGGATGTCCCCAATTCACAGAACACTTCTAGGAACCTCTGCATGATTGATTGGTGCAAAAAGCATCCAGGCGGCTATCTCTCCCAGTTCAAGGCATACTGGGACTCGATTGAGAATACGTTGGATGCCGAGGTTCGCGATTTCATTCCTATTGATGTTGAGTTCTGACCAATTTCGTAGCCCTACAAGCAAGTGTCTGCCAATGCGGCAACTTCGAAGACCAAGGTAGCCCATCTTGGCACCCGCTTTCCTAATGCTGACTTTTTTTACGCACAGGCCGCAAGTTAACGTCCACGACGCAAGCGAACGCGCTCGGAGTTCTCGGGCGGCAGGGCAAGGCGTGGATATTTTAATACATGTTTCATATATATTTGAATGGATTTGCCTGCTTGTGCCTGCATGAAAGTGTCCTCGTATCATCAAGATATCGACAGAAATGAACACATCTCCCTATCTGCAGCCGACTAAATCAGAGCATCTGCGAATGGATCAGAATAGAGTGAAATAAATTCATCTGAGCAGTCACAATCCCACTAGATGCGCACAGATGTGAATCGAAAAAAATCTGTCCACGCTACCTCTGATCTCCTAGCACTACGGATACGGCAAATTGAGTGGCATGAAGAAGACATCCAGCAAGCTGCTGAAACACTTCAGAAAGCTCGGTTCAGATCTAAAGCCCAATTCGAGCGGCGTTTCAAACGAAAACTATCCCACATACAATACAAACCCTGAGCATTGGTCATCGTCTTCAACAGTGAAGTAGAATACAAACTGAGCTGCAAGCATCATGACAAATATCTTGGTCCTTATGAAGTGGTAAAACGCACCAGGAATGGAGCTTACTGGCTGAAAGAGTTGGATGGTGCGATCCATCAAACACCCTATGCAGCCCGACGTTTATTGCCTTACATTACACGAAACCACCCAACGCCACTTCTCAGCAGTGTTCGTCCTTAAGCCCTTAAATCCGGATTTCAGGAGCCGGAGACCTTCCGAAGGTCGAAGGCTTCAATCGGAGGGGCTATTTAAGGCCTTAAGGATTTTTTCCCACGCCTATTTGGCAGCGATTTTCGCGCCGCTAACCGCGCCGCCGTTGTAGTCTACACATAGCTTAAGGCTGGAACTCCTCGTCACTATCAATCTCTATGGCCCCGTCATCCAGAATATCGTCCTCGACCTGCTCGGCAAGTGCCTGCATCAGCAATTCCTCCTCCTCCATCGCCTTACGAGACGGTTTCCGTGCGCGTGGTTTCTCAGCTTCGCTAAACAGAGTCGCGAGCGACATCGGCTTCCAGGCGCCAGCCGGCACCTGGACCTCCGCTGCCTCCTCCGCCGCCGCCTCGAATGGAGAGGTGGCTCGCTCCTGACGCTCAGCATCCTCCCGCTCCTGACGCTCCTGCCGATCCACCTCTTTCACGTCCCCTATCCACTTAGCCATCTGCGTCCTCCAACCTTCGGAGCTAGACACGAGGGCTCGCCCACGCTCGCTGGGGTCTTCATCTTGTTGATCTTCGAGTAAATCTCGGTAACGGGGAACATCTAACAGGCTTGCCGTGGACTTGTGGTTATTACGCGCCTTGCGAGGTTTGACAAGGCTCGCCCTTTGGTGTTCCGCCAAGATATGCGCGGAAATCTGGACGCGGCTCGTTCAGTACGTATTCAATGCGTAAATAAAAACTTACTTTGGTCCGCTTGTCAAGTTTGTCAAGTGTAAGTCTGTTACGATGGTCTGTTTGCTCAAGCTTCACACGTGAAAATGTGCGCTCGCAACCGGCTTGGTTAGCCACGATTTGAAAGATTTGAATCGCAAATACAGCGAGCTCCGCAACTTCCTTACTTCCTCTCAATGCCTCCCAGACCATGATTGGGTCAACGTTGTCCTATTGGAACGATAAGAATATTGAAAGTTAGATAAAATAAATCTTACGTAGGTTGCCTCCCATTCGACGACATCTAACTCAATAAAGTCCCCGGTACCGGAGAGATACTTGATGAAAGCACGGGATATCTCCTGCTCTTTCACCTTGCGCTGCTCCGGCGTATCTGTGTTATCGGGGCGAGTTTTCATACGGCGGTACATCTGTATAAGATGAGGTCAATATTACTCTCAAACGGGAAGAATAGACGAACGGAAATGACAAGTTTGCTGCATTTCAGATGATTCAAGCCGGCATCGGGTCCGAAGCAAGATAGTTTCTCGAAGGGGTTAAGGATCAATGCGAGCAGGAACACAGGTTGGTCGCAATCGCTCCAGCGTTTCTCCAAGCGCTTGAGCATTTTCGCCCTGAACTCCGGCTCCGGTGGTCAGAAAAACGTAAGAATATTCCAGCGAGTGTAAGAAGAACTTGGTCAAGACGGGTGGAGTCCTTCTGGTTAATGTTAGTACCCAAGCAGATCGGCTCGAGATCTCCTAAGACAGTTTCGAGGCCGTTCCAGAACGATTGGTCTTCAATTTTATCGCAGAAGCTGTTGGCCTCCGCCCTCAAGCGTGCCGCTTCAGTTGAAACCGCTGCACCAACCTCGGCATCAACAATCGCAGAACGCCGCGTGAGGGCGGCCACTTGGAGCGCCTGACGGAGGAGGAAGAGGCGGAAGAATGCGACGAAATGTGTCGTCCAGCGCGTGATGTTCGCGACGAGGTATACAAGAATGATGATCTTGCCCGCATTACGGTCCTTGCTGATCGTCGCCTGGGATTCGTCAAAGATCTTCCGGACCTTGCCGTGGTTGTTGATCCACCCGATCAAGGCCGTCGCCTCCTCCGCGATTTGGGCCGCCATATCATTCTCCTTGAAATAATCGCCGAGGATGAGTTGAAACTGCGGGCACGTTAAGTTGGCATTAACGAAAGGCTCAACCGTGTTTGGTGAATACCTGATGAGCCCAACATGAGGGTAAGATCAACCACGGTCGCTTTTTCCCCAACAGAATGCGTCCCTTTTTACTTCCTCCATCCGCATCAGTAGTGAAGTATATTATGATGCACCCGTAGTGAATCTCAATACGATCAATCATCTCGCCGAACTGGGTGCACAGAGACGGCCCGTCCTTCTTCAAAGCGGTGACTTCGAGCAGCTCGAGCAGGTAGGACTATTAGAAACATGAGCGCTATGTCGCCGTTTGCAAACAGTTACAGTATCATACCTTGAAATCTACGATGGAACAAACGGCATTAACAGAATCCTTCGATTTAGATTTCCACCCGTCGGTTCTGGCGGTCGGTTAACGGTTTGAAGTCCAAGGATACAAAGAAACTAACGATAACCCGACATCCCTGCCCTTCATCACACGCTTGATGTCGACCTCAACCTTTTCAGCGGCTTCATTCAACAGCCGCCCTCCGAGAACCTTGCCCGACGGGATGATGTCCGGAGCCGTCGTGCGAAGCATGCCAAACAGTTTGAGCATCTCCGGGTTACGTAGGGCTCGGAAAGGAAGGTTGGCGGAGACGACGGCACGAAGAGCCTGTGCTTGAATAACGTCACGCTCGGAAGATCCAAACGGCATCTTGTTCCGTTTGTACACAGTCAATGTTGACTGCTTTTTGGAAGGGCCTTGCGTCGCCGGCGCGGTGTCGGGTGCAGTGCGCTTCTTAACGGCAGTCGACAGCTCCTTCCGCTGTGCCGTGGCGTATTCTTTGGCTTCCACCGAAGCCCACGGACAAGGAGTGATCCCACTACCGCCGCCGATCAAATGCGCTATCCACGCTGTCTTTTCTCCGCGGACACTTCCGGCGGCCTGGCAGGCTAGTTGTGCAGGACACTAAGTTCTTGTTCTTCAAGGGCGGGACCTCGTCGCTCGAGTCGGCAATGAGGACGAAACGATCAATGGCCTTCAAAAGGTTGAGCGCGAGCAGAGAGTGAATATGCCCACTGAAGCGTACCTTGCGCAGCTCCAGACAACGGTCCAAGGACTTGTACAGGGACGCCCATCGGGTCCGCACCCACAGCAAGAGTTCCAACAAAGAAATCCCCACTTGCGTGCAGCATTTTTTGAAGAACTCACGCGCTTGCGGCGACATACGAACCTGCACCAAAGAGTCAGAAAACTGCGTGCGGGAAAAGTAAGGGAATGCGCGTACCTGCTTAATGAATGCCAGGAGTTTTCCAACGGCGTCTCCCGCGGTCCACTCCGACTCGGCCGGACTGCCCTCGGGATCGTCGTCCCCATCCTCAGCGGTGTCGAGCGTGGCCAGCAATTTAGCAACATCGGTTTCATCGAGATCACCTTTGTTGTACGCCTCATCGAGAAGTTCCCGGATCTTCTTTTTCAAAGTCTTGGGCGGGGTCGGAGCCACAGTGTCTACGAAGTGCTTGCAGCCGGTGTGAACCGCGTGCTCCATACACCTGAGTAAATTAGATTGAATGCGGTGCGTTTAAATCTGTGAAGGACGAAAAACTTACATCATATCCTTCTCCTTTGCCTTCCACGACTCGTCGTGAGGCGCGAGCTCCTGCTCGATGGTACGGGCCGCGGTTCGATTGACGGAGGCGCCATCCGACGTAATCCATCCACTTTTCTCTTGCAACCCGTACCGCTCGACAGTGGAGACAACAGCGTTACCAAGATTTTGCCCGGTGTGGCGCCCGTCAATCTTCATGAAGGCCAGCTCGTCGGTCTTCATCTCCCAGTCATTTGGTCGATCCGGCGGCGAAGAGATGTAGTGGCCGTTAATGTTGATGAAAGGGATTCCCGAGGCAGAGGTCCAGGCGTCGTCGCTCATGCTGACACGGCCGGGTAGATCCTTCAACGTATTGTTAGCCAGTCCAGACGACCAAGGAGAAAATAGTACCTTGAAACGCTTGCAGAGGTCAAGCTCGACCTCCTTTGCACGAGCGAGAATATGAGTCCGAAGGGTTTTGCGAGTGGGAATATCGCTATCTTTGAGTGTGGGCTTGAGGTATTGGAGCAGACGGCGGAGACTCGGGGCCTCGATGAGCATAAACACCTTTGAACAGTGTCAGAAAGGACGGAATGAGAGGGGTGGAACACTTCACCTCGTCTTGTGTCACGATGAGTTCGGTGAGAAAGTCAAGCAGCCCCTCCGGGGTGAATACAGGCAGGCGCGGCGTCGAGACGACAAGACAATCCAACGTGCCCTGGACACTGTAAATATTCCAAGCATCAGCTTGGGAACGAAAGCATAGATTGGGAACATACCCCTGCGACTTGTGTGTTTTAGGAATGGCGCGCTCATTCACCTCAATCGAGAGCTTGTCGCAGCGAGCCTTGTAGACCGCGTAATGACCCTTGGCGCTAAAAGCGGCTCAGCAGAGGACGCGGGATTGTCAAACGAACATACCGGGCAATGTGGAGCCTGAGGGTTGTGACACTACCCGCAAAGAATGTCTTGTCGCTTCCGCTATCACTAAAATTCATTAATTTGGGGGGTAAGTCACGAAGTTTGGACGACATACACGCAGATCTTGCAGAGTGATCCAGACTCCACAGCTCCAGTTGTCGGATTTTTGTAATCTTTGACGCGCCTAAAGACGGTGCGTACGTCGGCCGTGCTGTCAGGACCAGCCGGCTTGGCCACGGCCTGGAGAGAGTGAGCGAGAATTAGAAAAAGACATCAGTAGTAGGAACTCACCTGAGTGTGGTCCGCATCCGCCATAGCCTTGATGGAATTATATTCCTCAAGAGCGTCGACATCCATCACCTCTTGTCCCGGTCCGTCCTCACCCTCCGTGTCGCCTCCCACTACATCGTCGGTGTCAGAATCCCCCGCCGCAGACTCCTCAGCCTCAGACTCAGAGTCAGAGCTTGCCGCGTTAGACCGACGTGGGACCTTGGGATGACGAGAGGTAACAGGAGCCGAGTCGGCCTTGCGCTTTCCAGCACTGACGGAGGATTCGGCGTTGTTGGGGTCCATAAGACGCTTGGAGGGCAGCGACTTGCGAGAGGAGCGACGGGATCCAGCGACCTTGCCAACAGGTTTGGCAGATCCAGTAAAAAATGGGTGGAGGCTCGAAGATGACGCAGTAGGCCGAGGAAGCGGGCTCTCATCGTCGCGGTCCTCGTAGAAATCGATCTCTGAAGCGTCGCGAAGGGTTCCGTCGGCATTTTGAGCACACCCGAGGGCAGATTCAGCCATGGCGAAGGAAAGGTAGAGGTAACTTGTCGACTCTTGAAATTCAAGCGCCTTTTAAAGCAATGTCCGTTGGAGTGCCAAGTAGATGGTGATCGGAAAGTCTTATTGTGCTTGCCCTGGGCGATCGGGATATGCGTCCAGCGGTGAGCATAGTCCAGCGCAACTCGTACGCGCGTCGAGCGGCATCCTGTGCCGTGCCCAGAAAAATGTTGGTTGAGGTCGACGAAGAGAATGTGATTTTGGAGACAATAAGAGCCAATGGGAGGCCCCATTCCTAGTGATAGGCGGTTGCTTCACAAGTGGTGCATTGCTGACTTGCTGGCGTGAAGTACGCGACGCGCTGATTGACCGTGTTGTGGCGGAAACTTGCGCAAATATCGGCCTGATTTCGGCCGTCGGTTCGGCGGTTCGAACGCGTTCGAACGCGTTCAGCAAAAATTCCTCCTGGGTGAACCCCGAACCTGAACTTCGGTTCAGGTTCAGGAATCTGCTGAACCTTGAACCTGAACTTCGCGTTCAGTTCGGTTCAGTTCAGGTTCGAACCGAAAGTCCGAACCGAACTTTCCCATCACTAGGACACTTCCGTAAGTGGATGGGAGGAACAGAGAAATTTATTTCGTACCCGCATTGAAGTCCATTCCATGGGCAACTAGGAATCCGCCGAGACCATCCGACGCGCCAACAGTGTCCTCTTGGTAGTGTGCGACACAGGCCTTGCAGTAAGTATGGTATTGAGTTGAATTCTGCTTGGCACCCCGGTGGAACCGTTCCTTCAGAGTCAAAGGGGGAGCCATGGTGATCGGCGGCAGGCGCGATGGTCGGCGGCGGGCGGAGGACAAAAAAAAAGTGAAATTACATAATATGAACACGTGGTACTAGGAAGGCTTCGGAAGGGCAGTCAATTCGCGGAAAATTTTGGAAGGCCTTAAGGAAGGCCTTCGGAGGCCTTCCGATTTCGGAAGCCTTCCCCCTTCGGGCGAACACTGCTTCTCAGCACTAGGTTCCCCGCTCCGTCCGGCGCCCCCTCGCAAACAATAAATGTTCTGAATGAAATCCATGTATTTTATGGGCTCTATCAAAGGTAGGTCCTCCAGCAAAATCCATGCCGAGATTGTTCTCCTTCGTTCAGGAGCGACGTCTCAAGTATCGCGACCAGATCGGGACAGTGTGACAAGACGCGTCTCATTAGTGACAAGTGTGACTTTCCGACTCCTAAACGGGATTCGATTAAAACTCGCCGCTTGCTCGCCCTCTCACCAAATTGATACCACACATACCTCAGCATTGTCAATCTGGCGACTCTACAATATGATAACAGCTTCTGGCAGTCCATATTCTCCCAGGGTCAATCAAAGGGCCTCAATCTCGAAGCAAAGCTCCACCTCGTCTTCTTGCTAATGATTTTCCTGTCAATCTCAACTCGACAACTTCTACACTGGCTCTTTACTAAACGTATTCCGGACATCAGCCATCGCATTTCGCACTTTATGGGCTTCTTTTCAACAGAAAGCAGCCCCGAGGCACAATTTGGCCCGCAAATGCTATTCAGCCTCTGGCGCGATGAAAAGTGCTGGCCAAAGGCACAGAAATATATTCGAGACATGACGATACCCTGTGCGCATGAGCTTTCACTGCACGATTCCATCATTCCATTCCAACCAACCAACCAGACCATCCATCCCACTGTATTTCCGCCCCGATCCGACCGGATACGAGGAACTTGCCATCCTGATACTGCGGCCCACAAATCCGACTTCTTGAGCCAACGGCGACGAACCATAACTCAACCAGCACCCAACCCAGACCTTCCTACAACCATCCAACCAAACTCCAGTGACCCGAGCAGCTTCCAGACCAGCCGTGTCACCCCCGACCGATCAAGCCCTGCCAGCGACCCATTTGTGCATTCAGATCCGCCGTGCCACTCCCGGCGAATCCACACCTGCCGAACATGCACCCAGTGGACGGCTTTACCAATTAGGCTTAGAGCCAACGTCGACGGGCCAGCGCGAGAGCGATCCGATGCGTATACATGTCGACACCACATCCTTTGAACAGATTCGGTTGATCTGCACTAAATAAGCCAATATAATATTATCGACGCGAGGATCGTCACAGGCTCATTCTAAAGGACTCCAGTGAGTAAAATGTTATTTTTGGTGGGACCTGAAATCACTTTAAAGAATTTTCTGATCCCGTAAGTTACCGCGGATTGTGAACATTTTCCGTGAAAATTTACTGACAAAAACGTGACTGATCGGGTGCTATGTAAATTCAAACTCAGATCGACCGGTCTCTCTATGAACCTTTCGCCACTTCATAGAGAGATCGGTTACCGGTCTACTCTATATTAGTGCCCAGGTACTTGCCATCCTCAAAACTCAAACCGAACCAGAAATAATGGTAAAACCACTACGCTGAGCATCGTGTCGAACTCCGCCAACGCGGCCCGTATCTCGCTACGCGGGTCGACGCCATCTGTCCGGGAAACAATGGTGCGCACACGGATCTCAAGCCGGCGGAGCGAGGGAAGGGGTGTTCTCATCAGGGCGGTGCGGAGATTATCGAGTTCACCGATCTCCCATTGTCCGTATTCGAACTGGAGGGCAACAATCTCCAAAAGGCTGGGGACAGGCAGAGCCTCGAGGAGCGCCCCAACGCTTGCAAGGTCCTCCGTTGTGTTCCCGGTTCTGATATGGAGCTCTGTCAGCGCAGTGAGGAGCGCAAGAGTGGCGATATGGGCCTGGGATAGTGCTGGGGAGAGGCAATCAGGAATAAATTGAAAGGTCGGAGGCAGATAGACATACTGCCATCGACTTTCAACCGAGTGATGGTTGACCGTCCGCGGTTGAGCAGTGCAGTGGTGTATTGCATCCGGTTGACAATTGAGTACTCGATATCCTCCAGCATGGAGAAATCAAACGGGCCCAATGCGCTGAGAAGCGCCCTTGTAGGGCAGTGGACACCTGGTACGTGCAACTGCTTTATGGTGGCGAGCCGGAGGGGGGGCGCGCGTCGTGGTTTCTCCGGCTCCTCTGAGGAATTACTAATGCGAACCTCGTGCAGTAGGAGAGCCTCGAGGTGCGGGGAGGAATGATCGAAGAGTCGCCTTAAATCCTGTATGTTCTGCAGGGTCAGCCAGAGTAGGCCAACCCGACGGATCGAGGGAAGACTAATAATCGTCCCTGCGACCACTAATGTCTTTTTCTTGATGAGCTCACGCTCGAGTCGTGAATTCCTATGGAACACCACGTCTCGGAGGTTCGGAAACTTCACCCCGGGCAACTCTCGGACCACGTTGTCTTCAAGACTCGTCCGGAGGCGGCGCACCAGCGGTATCAGGTGGGGAGAAGCCATCAGGATAGAACAGAACCGCCTGCATATGGGGATTTCATCGACGTTGCCGACTGGCAAATCGTCGATGCCTGAACAGCCCGGATTGAATATGATGTCGTGAAACAGATTCCGCTGCGCATGATATGTAAGGCCACGAGAAACCAGAGCACAGGACCTGAGATCTGTGGGCGATTCGCAGAGGAAGTCCGTGATATGACCGCCAAGGTCGTGTAGGGGAAGGGAACCCCGATATCGACATGACTGACGAGGTACCGGCCCAATCATTTGCTTTATACGTACTGACAGTACAAGGGCCGCAAGTTTGAATCCGCGCTTGCGGGTCCAAAAGAGGACAATCGCCCGGTGCTGGGATGGTCCCTGGAAAACGCTCTCAAATGTCTCTGGCCTGACATCGTCGAAGCAGTTAAGAAGAACCCTGGTGCACAACGGTATTCCCGGCCATTTCACCGACTAACACCGGATTTCACCAGGGTCTTTCCTCATCGCCGTCATTCTCGCCTCTGAATTCAAAGACCGAGCGGGTGCTCCTGAAATCATTCAACAAATCTCGCTCCAGAACGGCCTAAACTTTCCGAAGGTCTTCAGCGCCATACCCATTGGCGCCAACGACAACAAATTTCCCCTTCCCATGCCATGGGGCCATTTTATACCTGACTGCTCTTCGGACACCAAGGCAGTTGCACTTGCGAACCCTGTCATCCATGGGACCGTCAATGAGTGTCTCTACACCATCTATTTCATTGATCCGACCCCAGAACACCCCCCTTTCCTCATTCTCACCTACCATGGCCTCTCCAGCCTCACGACCGAGGACGAAATTAAGTCGGCCTTTCTCACAGCGCTCCTCTCGGACCCGTTCGTTGTCAACACGGCTCATGCTGACCACTCGTACGTTCCTAACGAACCGAAACCCGAGATGATCTTTCGCATCTTAGTCGAATTTGCGAAGATTCGCAAATGCGCTGTCAGCTCCAAACCCAACAGTGCACCGACGACTGCCTTCTCCATAATCCTCCCCCCGCTGTCAACCGACGCATCCCAGACAGCAGTCCTTGAACGACACCTCCTGCGACCCGAATTCGCGTTCAATATCCCTCTCCATGGTACCGCCACCCCCTGGCGCAACTCGAGGAGTTTGCTCATGTCGTGCACTGAGTGCCACAGTGTTGCCCATTACAAGGACGACTGCCTCATCACAAAAGAGGATCTTATCAGAGTTTTGAATCCAAATAAACTCGTTTTGAGACGCAGTGAAATGCCGTGAATGAAGCCTGGTACCAGTCGTTTTGATTTCAGAAATGTACCACGTAAAAGTATGGTTAAATTGAATGTGAAACATTCAGGCGAGGAAAATCCAGGTGGTTTGAAGCTCCCTCACCTTGCAGTCAACATGTGCATGTGTGAGTTGAGGCAATATGATCTGCTTCGCATGAGTCGGTTTGACCATTGATTGAACTTTCATTTCTCTGCCCTCCTTATGTTAATCCGCACTGCAAGTACCTGCTTCACCACCCATTATTGACTGTCATCGAGCAGTGCATTTTGTCAAACCAAAACCTGGTACTCGTCCATTCTGGAGCCAAGACTCTCAGCCTGAGATTGGTTCATCGGGAGAACACTCACATCCAATGGTCAAAATTGACTTGGTACCGCCAGTAATCTGAATATAAACCTCGTCTGCTTAAGATACGAGTAATGAGCGCTCGAAAGTTGAATGCGTGTTTGCTCTGAATGGAGTGGCACGCAATAAGCGGCTTTGGCCGTAGCTAGAAGATTGGGGTTGTCGTCTCGAAATAAACATGAGAATAAACACACTAAATTGGGCTCAGAGCGAAGACGGCAGCACGGAACAAAAGGGGTAATTCCGGATCATGCCAAACATGTGCACATAAAATCAGGACGTCTGCTTAAGATATGAGTAATAATCAACGCGTTAACACAATGTGGCAATCTTTGTCGCGTCGAGTCACATATCACCACCCTTGTCACACCGTGTCAGTGACTGCTGTAATATATGTTTCCGGCTAACGTCGTCTCCACCGACCGATCCATTCACAAACAAGTGGTCCCCGGCGATTACAGCCCTGAAATCCAGTTCGATTTGACAGCTAACGACAGGTAAATGCGCACCCGTATTGGCGGTCAGCAAAGACAGTAGAAATCTAATTGAGCAAGAGGCCTTTGATAGCAGCCAAGAATTCAGCATTATCGTTCAACATGGTGTAAGAGAACATTCAGTCCAGCAGATTTGAACCGTGGGATCTATCAAGTGTGTGGGTACTGATCCCGCATATTCTGGCAAACACAACGCTGGGTTAACACTCCTAGTCGCAGTGGTCGTGTGCTCATTGGAGTTGGCATCATCGTGTTCCGACGAAGAGAAATGCAATTCGCATCGGTGGTCGGAAAAAATGCAGGTGGGATAAACCAGGCCCCGGGTCCAATCGGGGCGATTTTGGGCATGAACGCACTACTGCAGAGTTGGAATGTGCGGGCCGCCGGGTGATTTCGGGCTGCTAGCCAGATAGAAGATAAGATCGCTGGAGCTACGCAAGATGTCGGATTTTTTAGATGGGAGTGGAGGCACTTGCTAAGGAAGGACAAACAGAACCAAAGCTGTAGAAGTCGGCAGTGAGAAGCCGAAAAGTGTCTAAAGTGTTAACTTTCGGTGGTAGGGGGATTCGATCCTGCTCCCCAAAAAATCCGTCGAGCAGGTGACGTGTTGAACACCGCACGGTAGACCACTACATCACCGTGCCCCTACATCAGACTTTTGACAATTTGCTTGTGGACCTTGTACAAGGTCGAAAAGATCGCAAGCGCCACCAAAATTACCACAAGGAGGACAAGGTCACAAACTGGAACGAAAATCTCACTAGGTCATTAGTTCGACCCCGGAAAGTGACAAATTTATGGCTTTTATTTTATTTTCTTGAGGTCTGAATGGACAGATCAGAATCGTGAGCCAGTACACCGCCAAAGTGCCGTCAGGCCATCACCACATGGGATCATCAGCTGAGTACCAGAAAACATGTCATCTGGTTCCAGCTGCGATGAGGGTGGAACACAGCTGGACGATCCAGCCGGAATTCCCAGCTGGCGAGAATGTGGACAACCGGCTAGGAGTTGGCTTTCTTCCCAGGTGGGGGCATGGCTTGGGAAAAATTAAATCATTTGAATTCCAATACAATCATTTTCCTCGATTGAACGGTCGCCAGAGTTGAAATTGAATTCCATCTCATCCGAATTTTTATCTTCCCTACTCGTCCATCAGCAAAATGACAACACCTTTTCTGGGAGCTTTTCGCACTTTTTCTGTGTTTTGTCTTTTTGTGGTCTATTAGATACCTACTTTGTGGATGGAAATTGGAAGCACCTCATTGCTGCGTTGAAACCAATTAGATGATGGGGAGCCAAAATCTGGCCAAGCGCGAAATGTTAAGTCATTCAAACTCCGCCCATCACTCACGTAAGCATATGGTTGACAGATCTTTGATGTCGTACGACATTTCTTTCTTTCTTTCCCCCACCACCGCCGCTCGCACTTCCCTCCCTTCTTCCCCTTCCCCTCGAGATCACGCCCTACAAATTCCCCAAGACACCACCCTCTGTGTGCCCAGCTCAACCACAATCAGTCTGCCATTGTTGTTGCTCGGAATCCAGAGCACCATGGTCGCATGCGTCACCTTGACCTTGCGCACCATTGGCTTCGTGGACAGGTTGAAGCTGGTGTGATTGATGTAAAGTATGTTCCGACTGAGGATCAACTTGCAGATATCATGACCAAAGCACTGCCCAAGCCAGCGGTGGAACGACTTCGAGACATGATGGGATTAAGGGGGAGACAATGAGACTGCTCTCATTCAGGGGGAGTGTTGAAGTGTGGGACTTCCAGCATTCTCATTCGTGTTGTTGTGTTTCATGGACACTTAGTTTAGACATGTGAAACACCAGTATCCTGATGGATCTGATGGTTTCCATGGTGTCTGATTGTAGTATCCATCAGTATCCTGATGGACCTGATGGTTTCCATGGTGTCTGATTGTTGCTATGCCATTGTGTATATAAGTAGCCTAGTGTAGAGCCTGAGTCCCCAGTTTCTCACTGTTGACTCAGGTTAGTTGTCTTGTCTCTCTCTTCAATTCGAGTTTCTCACTGTTGACTCAGACCACTGTGCTTGCCTGATTCTAACAATTGGACAAAAAAATGCCGGTTGTCAACACTGCGCTCAAGGATGCGACAGTCGAAGAATGGGGCAAAGTCCGTCGGGTAGACTCCGAGGCCGGCGACACAATGCGCTCATGTTCGCTGGGCATCACCGCAGAGGACACGAGAGACGCTACATACGTCAGGGTGAGTTCCTATTCTTCATTTACAATGATTGCTGATGTAGCGCAGTACGAGATGCTTGTCGACCGAAATGCCCGATTTAGAAACCGTGGCGAAGACTTCGAACTTCAAACATTTTACGGGCAACTGACCCATATCTACCGTGTTCATTTTCACTCGGCCTGTGCTCCACTGGATATCGATGCCGGGACCACATACATCTTTGCCGCCATTCGTTCTTGTGTCGTGGAAGAGGATGATAGAGAGCTCGCTGGTCTCGATATCCACTTCTACTCTCGTACCGGAGCGCTCGATGTTATTGACATCACCAGCGTGCAATCCCTCATCGGCCGGGTCAAGGATATGAACAACCGGGCTATTATAGACCGTAGCGGGGCTTTGGCGCGGGCACAGTGGCTGGGTGAAGAGTGAATGTTAGTATGCAATAATACATGTATATTCTCAGTATTTCGAGCTCGGTTTGTTATTTTAACCTAGTATAGGTTGTTTGAACATAGGTTGATTTTCCACCAGACGTCACCCCGGGACAACCCACTTGAATTTCAGGTGTGCATAGGTTGAAATGAATTGGTTGATGTGCAACCTACCCGATAGGTTGAAAGGAATCAACCTACGATCAACCGAGTATAGGTTGAAAGCTATTAATCAACCTATGGTTGGTTGAAGATCGTGCGGAACTGGCTCCATAGTGGATACGAGTGTTCCCGGACTCCCATTGGAAATCCCCAGCTCTGTAGCAATGTTTTCGGTGCAAAAGACCGGTATCCCAGGCACGTAAGGTACCTAAGTGGGTGGTTGAAAAAGTTGAACAATTACATCATGAGAGAAGATTGATACCTTGCCGCCCAAGTCGTTGGCTTCTTTGACCGGTATTGACCAGGCCACCTCGGCTGCTAGGCCGGCAAGCTGCCGCCATTTCTGCCCTCGCCCCCGGGTGTCGAGGGCGTGATAAACATGGCATTCTTGATAAACATGGCATTCTTGGCCCGTTGCCGTAGCAAAGGCCTCAGCCATGTTGTTATTATGGCAGTCTCGTGCGGCATTTGTATATACTATGAGGGGACATGCGTGTGCTGGGTCCTCAATCCATCTTCTGATATCTGTGAGATCTTTTGTCTCTGAACTGCACTGTGCATTTGATAACACATATTTGTCCAGAATCACTTCGTCCTCCACAGAACATGTGCCCTTTCTTAGCCGTTTGAGAATGCTGATAAGTAGTGGGTCGCTCTTCTGTCGCATTATCTCCTCCAACTTCAACCTGATACCAAATCTGGATACCTTTCACCTCCTGGCGAATATTTTCATTTACGTCGTTTAGATTCTCGTTCACATGGCACTGAACTAGTTCACGGGCAAATAAAGAGTTGCTCCGTGGTGGAGGTAGCTGACACCGCCGCATATACGTTCAGTGACACCTTTTCCCATGCACAGATATTCCGAAAGCCTTGCTAATGAATACACGTGCACAATTGCCTTATTTGGACAGCACGTGGTATGACGTCGTTGGTTGGTCGGCCCAAGGAGGTCAAAAAACAAAAACCGGCATATGTTCCGGCATTCACAGAACGGTACCCCCTTGCGTACCCTTATTCACTACGCCGTCCTGATAAATGGGCGGTGCGAGGGGAACGGGGGCGGAGATTAGCGAGTAGGGTTACCGGTGCTTGTGCTATGCTTGTGCCTAATGGTATAGAGCGTCCGCCAAATTTGAAGTATCCCACGGCCAATCAGCGCCAAACAGAAGGATTTCTCGCGTGAGTTCGATTCCAGCTTTCACCTTTTTACAGACGTTTGCAGAAATGATTGCAGTCCCGATTTCTCCGAGACGTGTTTGTCATAGTTATTTTCGACCAAATATCAGCCAAATTGTGACCCGTCACTGGGCGCTTAAACCGGAAGGGCCCTTCCAAACCCCCTTGGCCTCCCCCACTCTGACATCCCAAAAGGGGAATGCTTACAAATAGATAACATAACACTGACGGTCAGTGCACAAAATCCCCACTATGACATCACGTGATCACTTTCCCTGTTAGCCATTCCGATGTCAGTGTTCACACTGAGAAATTCTGAAACCAAGTTCATTGTCATGTCCTTGGTTTTATTTAACAGCACAGAGGGACTGTGTGTTTACAGAGTGATTTTAATTATTTCTTGTTTGAATTTAAGCTATAAAAAACCTTAAGAAAGGTCAGTTTGACAATGTACATGTTCAAAATAAAGTCCGTTTGCAGAAAAATTTGCACATCTGCCCCGTCAATTTTAAGGTGAATTTGCGTGTATATGCTGTCATTTTCTGCTCAATAGTCTTATATACACTAGACTCGTAACCAGCTCTATGTTGAGTAACAAGACCTAGGAGTAGTGTGCAATTTAATCTAAGTCAATCCGAAGAAAACTGGGAGAGAAAAAAAAAACGCGCGAGATGATACTCGAACATAGAGACTGGGAGAACTTAGTACTGAAAAGGACCATCAGAAATACCACGTGATGAATCAAAATGACTTAGAAAGATTTCGTCTTTTCGCCCACTCGACTTCTCCATCTTCGCTCTCGCACTCTCTGGCAGCATTTTGAAGCGTACAAATCCTTTTAAAAGCCCTGACCACAAGCTATAGACGTTAAAACCACGTAAAGACACGTCACTGGTGGCTCTAGGTCCACACGATGGTCGCCGCATCCAAGCCTGCGGTGCCCAAACCGCTGCCTTCGAAGGTCAAGATATACAAGCCAGAGGAGGTAGATATCGCTGCAATGGTCGCAAGTTCCAGGTTCCGGCTGGGCAAGACTCCGCATGAGTTCCAGAAGCAGTTCTTCTCCAACGTCATGCGAGGCTGCGACGTGGTCTTGGACATCGGTACAGGCAGCGGCAAGTCGCTGTGCTTTGACCTGCCTGTCCTACACAACCAGGAAGACATTGTCCTCGTTGTCAGCCCTCTAAGCGTGCTGATTCTCGAGCAGGTAAGTTGTAATTGTCCGGTCGAGTACAGCTTGTGCTAAAATGCTTTAATGACTTAGGCAGCCGCTTCCCCACTGTCGTCCATTGCTATATGCAAGGAGACGCTTTCGTCTGAGGGTAGGGATGCTCTATACAACGTACGTTCCCGTCGTCCTCGCAATTCATTCGTTAATGTGTGTCCAGAGAGCCGCGGAGGGGTCTGCACAGCGAATTTTTGTTTCCCCGGAAATCGCGGGGTCCCTCGAGTTCAGCAAGAAGGTTCTATCCCAGCCTCGCTTCCAGCAGCATCTACGTCTCGTCTTCATTGACGAGGCCCACTGCGTAAGTCTCTGGGGCGGGAGCTTTCGGTCCGAGTACGCGGAACTTGGTGTGCTTCGCGGACGTGTTCCTGCAAGTGTCACCTTTGCAATTGCTTCTGCAACACTACCCACACATGTTCTCGACGACGTCTGCGCCAAGCTCAAGATTGGCCAAGACGCCGTTATCATATCCATGTCCAATGCCCGTCCAAACATTGCTCTTTCCGTCAGAAAGATCGTGCATCCGGATGATACCAAGGCTGACCTTCGCTTCCTCATTCGTGAGGACGCAACTGTTCCCGCGGACATTCCAATTTCCCTCGTCTATTTCAACACCCGAATCGAGACTGAAGACGCATGCGATCAATTACAATCGTGGGCCCACGACGTCGGGATCGACACGTCAGCGATTGCATTTTATCATGCCAAGATAGGCATGGCACGTAAACGGGAGCTCGAGCGCAAGCTCCGAAATGGAGAAGTTCGTATTCTATGTTGCACGGATGCCGTCGGAATGGTAAGTATTCAAGAATATCTTCGAACAATGCTGAGCTCGATTCCAGGGCTGCGACATGCGGAATATTTTCCGGGTTGTTCTGTGGAAACTTCCACCATCGTTCTGTGCATTAGCTCAACGCTCTGGTCGCGCCGTTCGCGTGTTTGAACAGCTCGGTGAAGCCATTTTATTTGTCCCAGCAAAAGTCTTGAAGGATGGGTTCGCTGCGGAGGAGGCGCGTGTCGCCCGTGAAGAAGCTGCTGCACCCCAGAATCAGGAAGGTGAAGATTTCGTTCCGGAGCCAGAGGACGGCGTGGACATTGTCGCCGGTCAAGCGGTCGTCGTTGGAGAAGGAGGTGCCCGGGTGGAGCAAAATGCGGAGGCTGAGGATGCTGATCTGGAAGCCGTCGCTGCAGTCGAGAAAAAGAAGAAGCGAAAGGCAGCTCGACAGTCTGCCGCGGACGCTCTGGAAGCGAGTTTCTTGAGCAGGTTCTCATGCACTAAACAGTGCCGCAGAATTATCTGGGATGAGTACTTCAAGAACGGCACGAAAGGTGAGTGAAACACCTCACGTGTACGGCCAGTAACCAAACTTTGTGTAGCACCACCAATCGCTGTTGCGCCCGCAGGCGTGCGTTGCTGCGATGTGTGCGAACCTGAACGCTTCCCTGTTCCCCTGTTTGAAGTCGAGAAAATCCCTGGATTAAAAGGTGGACGAAAGCGTAAGTTTCCAACCGAGCTCTCAGACCTAATTCGCACCGGACTTCGCAAATGGAGTCGCGAGGTGCTCATGCCCAAATTATACCCAAAGGAGGCAGGCTTTTCGATGACCGGATCAGCTCTACTTCCCGATTCCACCATTGAGCAGCTTGCGATGTGTGGAGAGCGTGTGGACACGCTGCAAAATCTACAACAGCGCGCGCGATGGTTCCTGATGCCGAACCACGGAGATGAACTCCTACAAGAGCTCCAACGTATCTTCCAAGAACATGATGCGCATGTAGGTCCCGATGCGCCTGAACCCGATCCACCTGGCGACCTTTTCGACCGAATTATCGATGGTGGAGGAGTGGCGAGAGGAAGGGCTCGGGGGGGACGTGGTGGTCGAACACGTGGGACGTCTGTCCGCGGACGAGGCACTGGCACTCGAGGACGACGTGCAACTGTTACTAAAAGCGGGCAGCCACCAAGACGGGGTCGTAGTGCTAATGCTAATTAAAATTATCGAGTCCTAAATTCAAATATTAAAGTCCAACAACCTCCTGCGCCATGTCCAGAAGCTGATCTGCCATGCTGGTGAACTCCTCATCGTCGTGCAGCAGATCGTCTTGGTCAACCTCATCCAACTCCCTCTCAGTCTCATCCTGTACGGCCTCATCCTCCTCGTCCGACTCGCTTTCGGCTGACACTGATAATGTTTGCTTGTACGAGACTTTCCGTGTCTCCCGCCGAAAATTCTTGAATGCACCTGGCGTATTTGCGTAGGCGGCACCCGTGACCATGAGATCCCGAACACGCAGGATCTTGTCTTTTCCGGGTCGCTCCTTGACGTACGTCTGCAGTGTGTTCGACTCCAGCCAGCCCTGCAACTTGGAAATATCCTCGGCTGCATTGGGACTTGTGTGAGAGATGCCGTGGTGGGGTATTTTGAACTGGGTCTGCACGTTGCGCATGACATCCCGAAGGTTGAAAATAACCACAGTGATCATGCTCAGCCAATCCCAACTGCGATTGGATCCTCTTGCGTTGTAAATGACCTTTTCGACTATAAGCGGTTATAACCGGAAGCACAATCTCGAGACGAACCTTGGCCCAAAAATTCTGGTGCTCCTGCAGGAGGTCAATCTCTTTGAACCCATTGATCTTCCCGGTCAAATTAACCAGCCAGTTGTTCAAATAGGCTTCGCTGTTACCATCAATCAGGCACTGCACACTGCACAAAAGGATGAGTGTACCGAAGAGCAGGTGGCCATCGTTTTAAGTTGTTGATGAGCTCGAAAAGTGCGTCCGCGTACTTGGGCATGGACCCAGTCCCTCGGAACATCACCATCCAATGGGCAAGAATGTTTAGGACCATTCCGACGTCTCCGGATTTGATCGACGTCGTGAAAAGTAAGAGGAGGAGCATGTCGTGGTTACAGAGAATGGTATTTTCGAGTTGTGGGTCGCGCTCGGCCTCCGGTAGCATTCGCAGCTCTTCCACAGTACTAGCAGAGCATAGCTGTTCAACTACCACTTCGGAGACGGATTCGATATCTGCCCAGGATAAATTGGACTCCACCCACGAGTCCAACGAGTCAGCTCCACAATGAATTCGAAAGCCATCAAGGATGTGGGCCGGGAGTGAAAGCGTCAGCATTAGTTCATATGTAGGCCGGAAAGGAGCGAGTTTCTTTGCCTTCCATCCCACAGAAATAGACTTCCTGGACAGGAAGCTATTTTGCGTCCACAAAGAGCCGGGAAACTTTGAGTTGGGCTTGCCCCAGTGCTCGTTGACAGTCCCACGAGTTCCCGAGAGCTTGACGTGAAAAAGACCGAGCATTCCTTTCAGGTAACTTCCGTAGGCGTCCAGAAGCTCAGTATCTTCGCGTCGTGCAGCAATGGCCTGCAATAAATCAGGGACATGAATTGAATCGAAAAATGAGACAGGACCTTGTCTGTAAGATTCAAACTGAGTAGGTCGCCACCTGCAAACATGACACCGTGGGCTCGCATCCCAGCTGCAGTCAACTGGAGGGTGCGTGTCACCGTTGTGTCGATAACATCAATCGTGCCGTCAAGGCTGGATTCATCAATCTTCATGGCAGGGGTAGGAAGATGCTCCGACTGATGAAGAGGAATAGCCCGGATGATGGGAACATCCCCGAGGTCGGCCTTGAATTTGGCAGCCAACGTTGGAAAGTGTTCCAGGAAGATTCGGCGGACATGCCATAAGGAGGATTGTCGGGCCTGAATGATATGTTCGACGGTGGGAAGTGTGTCCATTGGCTCAAAATCGAAGACGGGCCTCCGGTTGGTACGAGGTTCCAAGAGTTCGAGCTCCAGCTCGCCGCGCAGGACACCGTAAAGCACGATCAGTGTTGCCGTTGTTCCGTTTCAAATGTATCCTTGGAGTTATGCCGCTGCTCCCCGACTTTGAATGCAATATTCAAGTTGTCCCAGACAATCATGCACGCTTTCTCCTGCACCATTCGACGGAGACGCGCCAATCCTTCCGCAGAAAGAGACTTGAGATCGTTGATTGCTTTGCTGTACGACACCGTCAAACCTGCATGAGCCAGAACATCGAATTGGCGACGCGGAGTGCTGCAAGCGAGGAAATAGGTTCCCATAATCTCTTGGAACTCGTTTGCGCGTTCGTTCCGGGCCTGCGCGAGCATACATAGCACGGTCACGAGCACCTGTTAACCCGTGAGAATGCGATGTCTGCGGATCGCGTCGGCACTCACAAGCTTGTTGTCCTCTCGCCCAACATCGGACGTCATCCCCATGAGCATCAAGAGCTCACACAGATTCGGTGCCGCAATCGTTGCTTCAGACAGCATCTTGTCCAGCGACCATGTTTCCAATCGAGAGGAAAAATCCTTCGTCGAGTCCGGACGAAGCAAATCCGACAGTTTTGTACCTTCAGCCGCTATCACTGGTAGGCTGACTTTGAGGGCCCATTTTTCGACCAACTCGGGTTGTTTCACGTGCAGAAGGTCCAGGAGGTCCGTCCCATGATCATGCAGGAGGCGCGAAGCATGCTTCGAGATGTCGCGGTCCGTGCTACCAAAGAATTCCTCGAAGAATTGGTAGGTGGATTTGCAGCCGGCGTTCTTGAGGGACTGCAGAGCTTCATGGACTCGTGCTGTACGCTCTCGGTCGGCCTTCACAGCTGCTATGACCTCTCTGGACTCTTTTTCTGCTGCCGCCACCAACAGTCGTTCCTGCATGACCCGGCTCTCCTCCGCTGCCGACTGCGCCGGAGTCCAGGTCTTCTGCTCTTTTTGTGCTATTCTCCGCCGCTTTACCTTGATGGACATATGCTGGCCTCCGGCACGCTTGGGAGGAGACTCATCAAATATAGGATTCGGGCCAGAGGATGGCTGCTGGACTGGCGGGGGAGATGGAGTCCGAGAAGCACGATCCGATGCAGCATCGACATCAGTCGGCATCTGGAGATTCGATTGGCCGGGAATAAGGACTTGAGAAGGCTCGGGGGACGATGTACAAAGGGTTTGGATGGCTAGGAACGCGGCTGCGACCGTCCAGAGGCGCATTTGGCCGAGCTAATCGGTGTAGCCGCAAATTTGCAATATTGCGTGTCTGTGCGATGTCTGACGCGATTTCCGTGTATGTTTTTGCATAGTACGCACCTTGAAGGCTATCAGAATCTTTTCTACTGTTCAGAATGAGGCCAAAAGATGCGTGAGGGAGTTTGGTGAAAAGAATCGTTGAAATTTTTCTACAGTGCCCGTCACCACATCACGGTTCCGGATTTGGCAGTGATCGATCCCAAATATAGAAGTTGTAACTACATTTTGCCCGAATGAAGAGTCACATTAAAAACACCTCAGAACACCATAAGAGATGCTAAAGAAGCTATGGTGTGCTTCCCAGAACGATTGAACAAAATTTTGTTTTTCGACCCCGACAAAAATGAAACGTAACCCTATTACGTAAGGTAATTTCCTTTTTGGGACTGATTAGGGTTAGGATTTTTAGGGCCTGGACGCGCGCTCGACGATGCCGACGTGCTCGTGTACGTTCGCCGGGATCCGGCGATGAGACTTGAACTCCTTTATTGCATATGCAGCTTGGCGCAAGTTTAAACCCACCCTGCAAGAAAGTCGACGAGATACCGAAGAATTTCACTGCAAGCACACCTGTAGGCATCCATGTATCGATAGCACATCAGCCTTTTGACATTTTGATTGCGCCTTGTTCCGGCTTGTGGGCTTGGCAACGCTAAGCGACAGGCTGGCAAGCTCGAACAAGGCCGCAAGTCAAAAAATAACCCCCCTCCGAGGTGAGGGATTGACCTGCAATACAACAACTAAGCTCTACAATTGTTAGCACATGCCCCAGCACACGCAGCAGCACACAAAAGCTCTCGTAGCATTCGGAAAACTTGCCATTTTTGGACGAGATCTCCGAGCTTGTGAAATTCGGACATAGGTTTGTCACTTTGTGAGCTTGCCGGCTTTTCGGGCCTTTTTCGGGCTTGTTTGGCCTTGTACAAGGTCACAAGTCAAATGTCAAAAGTCTGATGCAATGACCGAAGTAGCGACGGATGTTATCATTTGAGATGAGGTCGAGTGATTCCGGGACAAGGGTTTTGGCACAGGGGAATGTTCCGTCGGTCAATTCACGGAAACCTGGCAATAATCAGACGGATGAACCAAATAAAACTGAGAGACTCACGGCGCTTCAATTGGCTCCAAACCATTTCGATAGGGTTCAGTTCGCAATGGAACTTCGGCAGAAATAGGCACTTGTGGCCGGCCTTCTCAATGATCAGCTGAAGCAGGGGTTTTTCCTCGCGGAAGTCCTGTTGGAGTGAAAGGACACGCTGCATGCAACAATCAGTTGCACGTCCGAGATCGTCGTCATCCGGATTTTTGCGCTTGAGGGAGGTGGATGCCGTCGGAATCTGCTTTAAGCAGAGGTCAGTTACCCCATTTTAAGATCGAGCATTGGTAAAAATATCTACTTCCACTGGCGCCGAGATTTCTGGCTGTCCGGCTTCCGACTCAGGATCAGAATCCACAAATGTGGGGTCCACCGTCAGTGACGGATCTACAGGCAGGCGAGGGACGACAGGTGCTTCATTGCGTTTGGCAGCTTCACGATTGATTGCGGCCCGTTGTTTTCCGTTCGTCTTCTTCGGCATCTCGCCCGTGGACTGGAAGGAAGGACACGACGTCTGACGTGATGGAGGCCGTTGGTCTTGTTTGACAAGAGCCCCACTTAGGTACACACAAAAAAAATCGCCGAGCCCCGGAAAAGTGAAACACCGTGGGAAAAAAATTAGATCTTTGTGCGAAACACATTCTTTTGGCCAGTTTCCTGGCTAGAAAAATCACAAATAATTCACAAAAATTTCCTGGGCCCGAGGAGCACGTGCTGGAGAAGTGGTGACGGGCACTGTAAGTCATTTTGATTCATCACGTGGTATTTCTGATGGCCCTTTCCAGTACTAAGTTCTCCCAGTCTCTACGTTCGAGCAACATTACCGCCGCTTTTTTTTTTTCTCTCTCAGTTTTTCTCCAATTGACTTAATTTTTTTTTGGCTGTATTCTTTTGTCTTGTTGCTCAACATAGAGACTGGTTACGAGTCTATATATACACATTTAGAGCAACATTGATGCTGCCATAAAACCTTCAAATACATACAGTAGAATAATCCTTTTTCAACTACATGTATTTACACATGGATATTCGGTCGGTTTGCCAGCCATATGTGAATCGATCATTCAACTTCTTTGCGGCCAAACTGTCAAACAGCCAGAACCTTTGCACTGGAAGCATCCCGCGATTGAACCACCATCATCTAACTACGCGAAGCCTCACTACGATTGCATTTTAATGGGGAGCAGGATAAAGACCTGCTGATGTGCTGCGTTTACTGTTGAATTCAAAGTGCTGTGAGAATCCCATGTAATTGAACTGGCAGGGCCTCGCCCTGCCGAACACTGCGTTATATTGGTTCTCTACAATAGATTTCCGGTACATGTTCACCTGTCGCCACAGTATACGACGGTGGTCGGCTCGTTGAATAGTGTTAAACGGGTGGATGGTGGTAAATTTAAAAAATGAGCCAAATCCTCCAGTTCTGCCCGCTTTTTCTTCTTCCGACGGATCCATACGGCCATAATGGCCACTAAAATCAGTACCAAAGACCAGGGCTGTCCAGTTTTGACAGGCGGGCCTCGCGGATCACCTTGGGACTTCTCTGGAAGCGAAACAGTGTTCACGCCCATTAAAATGGCAAAGTCACGCGCTTTCAAAACGGCATCGGGTCCGCCGCTGTCAAAGTCAAAGCATATGTCAATGAGCGGATGTACGGGCCTCGAAGAGTGAGGTTGTGTAAAAATAGACAGGCCTCTCCATCTCCAAAGAAATATACGGGTGCCTCGTCTCAGATGTACATGTGTGATGGGACAAAGGAACAAGACTCATCAGTCATCTGACTGAGAACCGTTCAGTATCTGAATCAACCTCTGCACTGTTCCCTTTTCCCCAGTGCGCATGTTCACCAGCTCCCCTGGATTGATCTTTCCGCGGCGTACCACTATGAATGCTGTCCGGTTATCTCGGCAAAGCCGATGAATGTGGAACCGGTCGCGCTCCTCCATGCTGAGGCTGTTCATGACCTCAGTACCCAAAGAGCTGCAGGTTTGGATGTAGGCGAGCTTCAAATCACTTGCTGATGCATCCGATAAGTAGCCGTCGCTGCATTGGTCCGGACCTGTGTACAACATTGGCGAACGAAGCGGAGAGAGCTCGCAAGTTGTACGAGAAACTTCATGTTTACTCCAGTTCAAACGACTCACATTGGAACTCCCTACATCCATATCAGCAACTATGTGTTGCGCTGATCATCAAACATACTTTAAATGATGAACAGACTCGTGCATTCCTACTATTAGCTGATAAAATTGGGCGTGAACTAGAGAGTGGTCACAAAGATCCACCTATATCCCTTCTCTGTACCGGGCCTGGTGGAACAGGGAAGTCGGTGATTTTTGGCGCCTGGAAAGAGTTCTATGACATTACCGGTCATCCTGAACGGTTGCGATTGACTGCGCCAACAGGCGTTGTTGCTAGTGATATTGGTGGTTGCACAATTCATTCCGAAGCCAGCTTGAGAGTTGCACCTGCGAAAATGAAATCTACAACGACTCTTCGCAAAAATCTCGAAGAACGGATCTCACCATTGAAGACATTGATCTTAGATGAAATCTACTTCTTGAGTGCGCAAGACGTGGCTAGACTCTCTGAGTATCTCTGCATGGGAAAAGGTATAACTGATTCAATATGTGGCGGTTTGAATTGGGCAACCTGTGGCGATCCTTGTCAACTACCGCCACCGGGAGGAAATTCGCTCTTTGCACGCGAGCTAGTTCAATGCCATGTAAATGATAATTTGAATGACTTACACGAAACGGTTCGCCAGGACGTGAAGGGGATACAAATTTGGCATCAAGTCGAGCATGTTGTTGTATTAGAAGAGATAATGCGCCAAAGGGGAGATCCATTATTGATGAACATCCTTAAACGGTTACGGAAAGGTACATGCACCGAGGACGACAAGGTAATTCTGGACAAATATGTGTTATCGAATCCAGAGTGCAGTGAAGCGACCAAAGATCTTACCAGCATTAACCGATGGATTGATGACCCAGCGAATGCATGTCCTTTAATTGTGTATACAAATGCCGCACGAGACCGTCACAATTTCAACATGGCTGAGGCCTTCGCCACTGCGACAAGCCAAGACTGCCATGTTTACCACTCGCGCGACACGAGAGGACGTGGGCGGAAGCGCCAGCAGCTCACTGGTCTAGCAGCTGAGGCTGCCTGGTCAGTACCTGTCAAAGAAGCTAACGACCTTGGCGGCAAGGTAGCATGAGTCGAATTCATTGACTAAAATGCTCACCGAATTTCCCTCAGGTCCCTTACTTGCCAGGAATGGTCGTATTTTGCACCGAAAACCTTGCGACAGAGCTGGGGATCTCCAACGGCAGCCCGGGAACACTTGTATCAATTGTGTACGAGGAGATCGATGGGCGCCGCTACGCGATATCAGCCGAAGTCGACTTCAAAGCGTATAAAAGCAGCGATCCAGATGCACCATATCCTCACCGAGTCCTACTCAAACCCATTACCAACACGATTCATTTCCGCCTTCCACACTCCGAAAAGATCTATAGCGCAACTCGTTCCCAGCTCCCACTCATTCCTGCCTATGCCTTCACCTCGCACAATGCCCAGGGCCGCTCACTGGATGTGTGCTGCATCGATCTGGCCAGCTGCCCAACAATCCAAAGCGCATATGTAATGCTCTCGCGAGTGCGATCGTTGAAAGGGCTCTGCATTCTTCGTCCTTTCAGGCTCGACCGCATACAAAATCACATCTCGCAAGAGCTGCGAGAAGAACTGAGACGCACCGATCTCAAAGCCGAGAAAACGAAGGCGTACTCTCGAGAGCAGTTGTCATGGTTTTACAACATGATTCCCGAAGGACGAGTTGCGATCTTGACTCATGGAGACGCCGAGGTCAAGGGTTTGATTTCAACATGTTAACCACCAATTGAAAGGTACGTATTGTGCTAATTTATATATTGACCTACTGAGCTTTATGTTAGCAGTGCTTTCTCAATCTGCGACTCGATATGACCAATACGCACCTCAAGACGTGTCTGCCTGGTCTTGACCGTCACGCCATCGAAATCCTGTATCTTCATTCCTCACATGGTCCCACGAACACCCCTCACTTCTGGAATGCGTCGCCTGATACTGCAGCGGCCGATGGCAGATAGCGTGCACCATGCTGTCCACAGCCTACTACCAAAGGCGAAATACTCACCAGCAATCCACCTATCATACCCGTACCCTCCCTCTGACCCTCCCATTCCTTTCCTCTCTTATACCCACCGCCTCGATAGTCTCGATATTCTCAATTGTTAGTCTCATCGTTACATATTTGCTCTGCTATTCTTTCAATGATCAATTAAGCTTGAGAAGGCCCTAAAGGTTCAGCTACCGCCTCGGAGAGGCCTAATCCAAGTCATTTCGTAGCAATCGGGGTAGAAGTGAGAGAGGAATTTGCTTCCAAACACATGCCTTGTTTTCGGCAGTTTGATACAAGCCTCTCTCTGAGAATGTCCGGCTTGCCGGACCAGAGAGTGGCTTGTTCCGAACCTAGTCGGGACCCCCCTTATTGACTCTCGTGTCAATCTCGGATCTTGGGTCACATGGTTGATGGGACACGTCACCATCCGGTTCTCGGGCCTGTAGTAGCCGGCACATGACTCTCTTGATCCGGGTCTCGAAGCCAACAATCCACTGTGAAGAGTCATCGTCTCATGATCAGGGTATGGAATGCTTGCAAAATAGCGGATCCGATGCCCCGTGCATGGTTTACCTGACCTACTTTTATTACTCTCAGCTTCTCGCTGATCGAAACAGAGCGCCGGCATTCAGCGCTCGCTGTCAGCCTCTTCCACGGGCTCCTGATTATTTCTCCAAAAATGCCCTGATTCTTCTTTTTCCACTCGCCTTATGATTGCAGTCAGAACTTCGTGACAAACTTTGGGAATTGCTACTGTTGCCTCAGTTTTGTATGAGACATTGAGGTGTTGCGTAAATAGCACCACAAGAAGCCCCTTTATAGATCCCCCGGAGCAAAAGTCCCAAAAGTTATAGCCCGAGGTCCCGTTTTGCCGTTCAACATTGAACACATTCGAGCCAGTGCTGCCAACGAAGCTGCTACGTCCAGATATAATTCTACTCCAGCTCCCAATCCGTCCTCTAAACCCGATGACTCAATCCCTTTCCAGAACATTGTCATCACGGACATTGACTGTCATGCGTCTTCAAATGAATTACGTGCTGCAGCTCTCCGTCATGTTCAGAAAAATGGAGGTGGTTACATTCAAATTCCACATGACAGAATAGGGATCTTCAAACCTCAGATTTCGAGCTCATTTCGACTTCATTTCGATTTCTCATTTCGAGCCAGTGTGACACGGCAACTTCCGAAATTCTCATTTCGCAATCACGATCAGAGTTGAAATTTCATTCGGAAGGCTTTTTCCCCCGCTCATCATATGTTGGGTGCCGCCCGCTGCATCCCGCCCATCGTTCGCCACATTGAGCTCGTGCATTCTGCCTCCTAGACCAATCAGTGTGGAGCACTTTGAGCCATCCACTATGTCTATTACTCAGTAGACATGCCCTGTGGTTAGTTTGGTTGTAACCATTTTACCCGTGCCAAATTTTGAAGGGCGGGAATGGCGGCGGGAAGAGGCGTGCAGCGAGCACATGGCATCGGACGTTTGGCCGAACAGAGCTGCCAAAATCAAAACATCAGTTTCAAGGCAGGACAGTTTATTTCCTTTGATGTCGTATGGTATTCGCGGGCCCAATGACTCGAGACGAACTGTCCATGAAGCTTCATATGAAACAATCCAGTTATTGCTGCTCGATTTTTCAATATATATACATGAAAGCTTTCATTTCCGCACTTCTTGGTTACGATCCCGAACAGAAAGACCTGGAAGGTGGAATTCTTGGGATTATTAATGCCTATTATGGCTGCGTCGAAGCTCAAGGTCGAGGTACACTTCACTGTCACATGCTGGTATGGGTCGAGGGTGGCTTAAACCCGAATGAAATTAAAAAACGTGTGGTGGCGGATCAGTCAGATGTTGAGTTTGGCGTGGGTCTTGGAGTCATACGAGGTCATACGTCGGCGACATTCGCGTTTCTCCATCAACGCGTGCCCACGTTGGTGCCTTCTTTCGACAACTTATCTTCGACGCGTCTGATTTAATATACACCCTCACCTTCGCACCTACTCCGAGAGAACGAAGATCGATTGCTCAGTCCTGGTCCATGGGCGTGGGGGCCTCGCGTGTCGACATGCCTAAGAAAGCAACCGATGTTTGAGGCTGGATCGGCCCCCTTTAATTCTGCGGTTGGCCGTGCTTCTTTCCCCAGCGGTTTTCGTTCTTTTGCCTTGTGCGGAACTCTCTCTCTCTTGCTAAATCGAAGCCATGAAGCGAGATCTATTGCCTTCCAAGATCTGTGTGATAGATATCCTATCGCCGATTTCCTTTCCAGAAGCAGGCTCTGCCGTATTCGATCGGACACTGTCTGGATATTTCTCTCTTTGTCTCTGAACACGTTTCTTCGAACATTATAAACAGCTAGCTCTCCAAAACGAATGGTCTCCAAAGTTCTGGTCTTCGAAACAAAAGCTGCACTCGTCTCGTATCCCGCTGCACTTGCAGTCCCGCTATTTTGGCTATGAATCCATTCCCTGTGAGTGCGGCCGGGTGAATCAATCGGACTCATAACTTTTTGTCTCTCCAGAATGGGACTCGAATTTTCTACTGGAACGGTGCCGGGCAGACTGTGTACGGAACAGTACAGCGCGCTTCCCGTATGCCCGACGTCGGTGCGCCTATGTTAGTCCTATACATACAATGACAATTATCTGCTAGGGGACTGTGGTTTTGGAAATTCGCGAGGACAGCGGCAGGACTGTTAGCTTGCCGTAAGCCCTTGCGTCCAGAAATCAAGCTTCTGTGTTTACTCAAATTTCTTTCTCCTTTCTTTTCAGTGCATCCACTGTATCAAAAGTAACCTAGACAGGGCTCACTCTTGTGTACTTATTCTTCACGGACCTCTACCCATCCGTGACATGTAACTAAGATGCACCTATCTCCATTTTCACGACTCTGTACCTGGGGTCATTTTGTGCCCTAAATCTAGAAACACCTCATGTTTGTTGATCCGATAGATCCACCAGACGATCAAAAATTAGCAAAGGTGACCTGTCATTCCCTCCGAAGTGCCAAGTTACGGGCTCAAGAATCACTCGCAGATACTACATTTGGTTCTTTTCTTCTCTGTGCCAGATACGCAAATCCGATGAGGAGCCGCGCCGCTGCGCCAGATGCCAGTCTTACGACGGGCACCTCGCGCATGCATGCAAGTCGGCCGCGAACGTATGTGGGCGATGTGCGGCGGATCACCGCACTGCAGACTGTATGGCGATGGAAGCCCACTTCCGTTGCGGCCATTGCAGGGTGAGTGGGCATGGCGCGGTAAGCCGCGAGTGCCCGGCGTTTGTGAAAGAGCAAGGCAGGAAGAGAGCGCGGGACCCAACGGCGGGGTACCGTTACCTCCCCACCTTCGATCCGCGTACCTGGGCCACCAGCGCGACGACGATGCCGAGAACACCCCTTGCCCTCCCCACTATCACCTTCCCAAAAAGGGAAGTGCTTACAAATAAGATAAGATAATGCTCGCTCTAAGTAAATACCCCCCACTATGACATCACGTCACTTTCCCAGTACACTGAGATCCGAGTTCAGTACAAGTTCATTCAACTTCATTGTCTATTTTTTTTCCCAAAATAAAATACCATATGCGGTGTCCGGCCAAGCGTCCGGCACCTTGCTCCGCGAGCCAGATCCTGTGCTTCCTTTCCATTTTTTTCCCAAAAAAAAAAAAAGGCATGGCCAAGGTTTCCTGCAAACACTGTAAAGGTCCATTCCAATCATTTCCTTTGTAAATTTAAGTTACAAAGAGCCTTAAGAAAGGTCAGGTTGACAATGGGCATGTTCTAAATTAAGTCACAATTTACACATCTGCTGCATTAATTTCAAGCCTAATTTGATGTCATTTCTGCTTAGTAGTCTTATTTATGCAAGCTAGTAGAGTAAAGCAACATTGATGCTACAATAAAACCCTCAGATATATATTGGTGCCAGCTGGTTTCTGTGGTGGGAGAGGAGAAAATGGAGGTAATATAGAATAACATCTTGCACATGAGCTAAATCGAAAGGGGGAAACAAAATACAAGATGGTACAAAAAAAAAGGGGGACAAGTGGCTAAGTGGAAATGCCATGAGTCCTAGCCGGAAAAGACCGGCTGCCACCGACTACGTAATAACGTGATGTGATGGCCGTGGGTTCGAATCCCACACAACCACCGGCAATTATTGGCCAGTTAATTTCGGCAAATCGGACACCCTCGACGGCATGAAATTCCATACTGGATCATACACCACACCCAGATGGAGGATCAGGGAATGCTTCTGCAGACTTTGTACCCTTACTACAAACATCCCCCAAAAAAAAAAAAAAAAAAACAAGATGGTGCAAAAGAAAAAGAAAAACTGCGCGACACCAGACTCGAACCCAAACAACAGAATCCAAATACTTTGCCCCAGCAAACAAGCCCAAAATCTTGATCGCTGTTCTGCCAACTAATATGCAAACTGCAATAAGCACGCACAATGCCAACGGAGTGATTTCTCGTCATGTGCTGCCCGGGCAGATTCTTCATTTCCCTTCAATTGTTAGAGAAGTCACGCGCAGGCACAGCAACGCTGGACGGAGGGCTCATCGGAACAAAGCCGGGCCGATATGTCACGCCTTGGGCGAATGCAGGAAGGGGCCCAAGCACGACGCCGGGGGGCATACACGGGCTGGAAGTATCACTTTCGTCGTCGTCGTCTTCGTCGTCGTCTTGATCATCTTCGTCCTCGTCTTCCTCGGGTACGTCAGGCGGATCATGAACATGGTTCGGAGATAGGAACCCACCTGAGCCGTGTGAGCCCGCGGAATGGCCAACAGACGCGGGGCGAGACTGCAGAGAACCCAGTAAAGAACAGCCGAATGCATTGGGCTAGATACTCACAGGAGGTATAATCGTGATGTTGACCGTGTGCGAGCTGCTCCCGGTCCACCACCGGTGCAAGTCTGTCCCGAAGCTCTCCTGACTGGGCTGCGGATGCATGTTCGCAGACCGGACGGTGTCGTACGGACGGAGCATCCCCGGCGAGGTCAAAGGACTCGGGGGAGGCAGGGCGTTCCTCGGTGCCTAGCAGCACAGTCAAAGCATAGCTCAAAAGAAGAAATGAAAGTCGTGCCTCTTCGTCAGTCCCCCGCCTCCATTCTTCTATCCCCCTCGGATCGGAATACGTCGAACTCCCGTCACCCCATGGAGTCCGCTGGCGAGGAGGATGAGCCTCCCAGCTGTTCCCGAGCTGGCTCCCCCCCGGCGACCCTGCCGCATCCTCGAGGATAACACTCAGCTCGCGTTGCTCTCGTTCCCACCCCAAGCCCAGTCCCATGGCAGGAACGGGATCACGCTCTCGCGCCATAGCCGATTCGTCTGCGCGCCCCCCGGCGACGCTCCCTGGGCCTGCGCTGACAGCCGGGAATGAGGTGAGGTGCAGCGTGCCGAGGCTGGTGGAGATGGACGACGGCGACCGCGTATCGCGGTGCTCCGGGCGCTCTACCTCGAACTGCGACTGGGGCTGGGAAAGCAGCGGCGCCAGGGGTTGTGCGGACGCACGTACAGGGGAAGGCATAGGCATGGCACCAGCTGGGAGTGGGGGCATCGGAATGTGCCGTGGCATGACGGAAATGACAGGCGGAGGAGGATACATGTATATGGTCCGCGGCATCATTGTATCCGTAGGCATTGGCGGTGGCCCGCTCCCCAGCCCGGATTCTAGCTCGAAGGCAGAGGCGGAGCGTCTGCGTGTTTGATGGATGTTATTGGGGGCGGCAGCGGCGACGGCAGCGCCCGATGGGAAGGCGAGTGAGTGTCGACTGACGCTACTGTTGCGGATGTTCTGCTGGGGTGTCGCAGTGGAATTGCCAGTTTCTATCACGGCTGAAGAATGTCCTGCCCTGGAAGAAGCACGGTGGGAACCGTCTATGCTCGTGGTGCGCGACCGAGACGCCTGCTGCGTCACAACAGGTGGGGCGCTCACAAGGCGCGAGCTGGAAACAGACATAGCGGACGCTGGTCGGCGCGGCGGGGGGTGATTACGCGGTGATGGGCACAGAGACTGGACCGCAGGACCCTCAGGTAGTCGTAGCTGAATGCTACGCACCGGATCCAAAGACTCCCGGCGTCGTCGGGTCTGCGGTTGAGAAGGCTGGGGTGGAGCGCCCGGCAAACCTCTCGAAAGGTCTCTCTTCGCCGTTGCGATCGTCTGCCCATGCCGAAAGCCCATCTCGTATCCCTCCTCCCGCCCTTCCTCCCGCGCGAGAATCGACATCTTCTCGATGTGGAGTTTACGTGCGGCAGCCCGAGCCCGCGTCGCCGCGCGTTCCGCGTCATCCCGCTGTACCTCGAGCGTCCGCATGACGTCCTGTGCGCGCTTAATATCCTGCTGCGCATGGTTCATCTGGAGTTTGCACAGACTCAGCTCGGCCTGGGCCTCGGCGCCGTTCTTCTGGACAACGGAGGCGGCTTGCATCTGTTCCAGCTGGGAAGACTCGAGTGCGCCGCTCTGTACGCGTTGAGGAATTTGAGCGCCACGTTGAATCAAAGCCAATTTGATGCCAATGGCAGCAACATTCGCAGGTGATGATACACAGTCACAAACATTGCGCACGGACCCGGGGGAGATGGGGGCAACCCGCCGTACCGAAATCCGAAACCACAACCATCAAAACCTGAAAACCGTCGAACGGCCTCGATACCGACGAAAACCCACTGTGCCCAGCGGCGAGCGTCAAGGGGGGTCCGCGTAAGATAACCAAGAAAGGATGGATTAAGCAGAAAAACAATAAATAATACATAAATAGGGCCCCACGCCAGCGGAAAAGGCTAAATCGAGTAAGCGGGAAATCTGTCGGAACTGGAACTACGGCAGATGTAGTGACGATGGGAAATGTCCACGCATTCACCTCTGCTTCAAATGCAATGGCAAGCACCAGAAGGACGACTGCCCGGACAAGATCACGTCTTATGCATCTTTGACGTCTTTGACGTCTTGACCAAGACGTCAAAGACGTCAAAGACAAAGATGTAGTTTTACTGATGTGGCGTCACGGACATCACGCAGTGTTGCGGCTTAAGCCCTTATTAAGGGTAATTTTTGTCCTAAGGGCTTAGGACCCTTAAGTAGGGTTAATAAGGGTTGCCCTTAATAAGGCCTTAGATCAAAATTTCCTAAAATGGACGTTTATTATGCGGGCGCGCTAGTGGGCGAGTTTCTACGGGGTGTACTCGTCCTCTGAGCCAGGAAGTGCTCCATCATCGGGCTCCTCATCGCTCTCCTCCGCTGCAAGCAACTCCATCATCAAAACCTCCCTCGTGAATTGTGCTGGCGGTGGCTTTCCTACGGCGCGACGGACCACGCCACCGAATAGGAGGTCGAGAGAACGAGGGAAAATTTTGGTAGGACAACAAGTCCCCGGAGTGGGAAGCTCTTCATCGTCTGTATCACCCTCGTCGCTATCTGCCGGTTTGTTGCTGGCTGCCTTCCACTTGGCGTGACAGCCATAAAGCTGTACTAAGGGTTAATTAAGGGTTAACAAGGATCTGAGCTGGTATGAATTAATTTCGACCCAATTTTTTTTTTTTTTGAACTCAGGTTGGCCCAAAGAGTCCAAAAAACATGCTCCGAAGTTTTTCCTACGACAAATTAGCGGGCGCCAAAATTTTGGCCCGGATCCAAATCTCAGAATTCTGATCGGAGACGATTGGCAAAAAAACGGATTTATTTAGCACAGCCACATTACGTCATTACGTCATTACGTCATCCGTCCGCGAGTTTTCGATTGCTCTAGGTTGTTGTAATATCTGCGGAAATATGTATGGAATGTCATAAAAGCCCCACTGGCGCAAATGCAGCCCAATGCGAGCTGGTCGACGTGTCAGCTTCGGGCCGCCGCCATAAAATCTCGTAATATTATTGGGTCGAAGTTGTTGATTCAAAAGCATTATGGCTCAGGAAGTGCGATTCCTGATGGCGGGTCGTGTTGCCTGTTGGCACCACCCACTGCATTTGAGCCCAGAAAGCAGTTCTCAAGAGTGCAGCCATGATTGATTGTACAGTTTGCGCCAGTGGGGCTTTTATGACTTTCCATACATATTTCCGCAGATATTACAACAACCTAGGCTAGAGGGAAGATTGAGATCAAGGATAGGAAGGTTCACTTGTGTTGGCCACTAGGGATGGGCACGGGTCCGGGTCCGGGTATGAAACAGTCAACCCGGACCCGAACCCGGAAAACCCGGACCCAAACCCGCGGGTCTACGGGTTGTCCACGGGTCGTCGGAATTGATCGGATCATCCCTGCCGAAGCTTGCCGGCACAGTTTAACACCTTCAAAACTGAAATATGCTCACTAATTGAGGTTTTTAAATGCATCGGGTGCTTAACAAAACTTTGGAGTACCTCTCATATCTGTGAGCCATGTCAAACTGCTTTGAAATGACCTAAATTGCACAATAAATTCAAAGTTCGCAGACCCGTGGTGTACCCGAAGGGTTTCGGGTCTACTAAAATTGGAACCCGTACCCGTACCCGGGCCGACCCGACCCGGAAACCCGGCGGGTTGACCCGTACCCGTGCTCAACACTAATTGTACTACGCCGACCGTGCTGCAGCGCCGCTCACTGGCATTACAGCTTTATTTACCATCTTTAAACCAACCAAAGCGTTACCGGGCCTTGCCGCTCGTCGGCCTTACCCGCTTTATTAAAGGTACATGGCGCCTCATGCCCACGATCAGTCGATGTTGACATCCATTATGTAACAGCGCTACTTCCTGCCTCACGCACACTCACCTGAACGAGTCGACCGCCATTTCCGCCGCGTGATGCCGCCACCGACGGTGTCACACGCTTTTCTGTCGTCACGCGGACCAAGGGTATGTCTTCCTCCCCACCATTGTCCTCGTCCTCTTCCCTTCCGCCCTCCCCGCGGCCTGCTTGCTGCGGGCGATGCCCACCACACCTCCTGACTCACGTTGTTATGGCATTGCTCCACATCCGGCCCGAAACCACGTGACTAGTGTGCCTGAATCTCTTCCGACCACTTCTTACGCTACTCGCATTGTCGTCGCTTTTCCGAACCAGCGCAACTTTGATGTCCAACAAGACAGCTCAAAATTGTAACATATGTTTGGGACTCTTTTATTCGGACCATTGTAAGCCATGCTCCAATTTCGGTATTCTGCCATGAACTGAACCATGATCTATGACCGAAGTATACATCTTTAATATTGCAATTTTCTTTGGCCGCGAATTGTGGCCTGGCCTTGACACATGTACCAAAATCCAATTCTCCGTGACGGCGGTCTTTAAACGCACCTTCTTATATGCCTATACAACCTTACGAAACCGATTTAAGTACCTTGGGCCCTCCTGGAACACGGGAGGGTTTCGGGGACGTGGTACATCCCTCTCGCAGTGCCTGCAGGCTGCGAGTTCAGAATACGAAATCAGCAGGAGTCAGGGTACCCAGGGGCCTATCCCTGGCTATCTTTCGCTCGGCCCCTCCTGTAACGGTTCTGTTGCTCTGGCTGTTACGGAGCAAAGCGAAGAGCAACGGGTTGGTACCTCCCCCAATATTATGGTTCCAACTGAACACTTATCTGACGAAGCGATGGTAAATGTTGAGATGGAACCGAATCCCCGAGATGATATTGTCGAAGGTACTGACCAACGTTTGGACGTGAGCATGGGAGATACAGAGGTGTTAAATGAACCGTGTTCAACTAATAATAATACGCAAGCGAGTACACAAAAGCACACGGCCAACGAGAATAATATGAACCTAGATACCAACACAGAGTATTCACATGCCCAAGATAATTACCCCACCAGCCAGATGATGCTCGTGTGGATGGAAACAGCTGGGAAGCTGAGAACATAGCCGTACAGAGAAGGCATAAGCCTCCGAGAGTCCTTAAGTCAGGCAAATTCACTCGCTCAAACTTAACTATTGGCTCACTCAATGTCGCTGGTCAGGATGCGACCATGTCGATGCACAACAAGAACCACAAATTTCAATTCCTGAAACAGACAATTGACACAAACAATCTGGGAGCCCTTGGAGTACAGGAACCTCACTTCGACAAAGATTCAGCTACCCACACTGGTTGAACATTTCAAAATTTTCACCTTCTTTTTCAGTGAAAAATGTCGTTTATTTTTCACACATTTTTCACTGAAAAAGCAGGTGAAAATTTCAAAACATTTTCATCACTTTCTTATTTTATTTCGAATTTTTCACCTTGAATTGAGAAAGTGCTGAAAAAGGTTTAAAATTTTCACCTTCTTTTTCAGTGAAAAATGTCTGAAAAATAAACAACATTTTTCACTGAAAAAGAAGGTGAAAAAATTGAAATGCTCACCCCAGGCTTCACTAATCGTCGTGCCGAACAGGAAGCTCTTGTTGAGAACGAGGTGCGAAAAGAAGGCAAGCACAAACTGCACTGAAATATATAAAGCAGGTAAGGCCGACGAGCGGCAAGGCCCGGTAACACTTTGGTTGGTTTAAAGATGGTAAATAAAGCTGTAATGCCAGTGAGCGGCGCTGCGGCATGGTCGGCGTAGTACAATCAATCATGGCTGCACTCTTGAGAACTGCTTTCGGGGCTCAAATGCAGTGGGTGGTGCCAACAGGCGACACGACCCGCCATCAGGAATCACACTTCCTGAGCCATAATGCTTTTGAATCAACAACTTCGACCCAATAATATTATGAGATTTTATGGCGGCAGCCCGAAGCTCGCTCACTCGACGCTGACACGTCGACCAGCTCGCATTGGGCCGCATTTGCGCCAGTGGGTTTTTTTATGACTTTCCATACATATTTCCGCAGATATTACAACAACCTAGGCTAGAGGGAAGATTGAGATCAAGGATAGGAAGACTGGCTACGAGTCAAAAAGCTTGCAATGCTTGAATTTTTTGTTCTGGATGTACACAAAGTGCGTGTCTTTACCCATCTATGTTCATCGTTCCGGCTGAGGTCAATGCTGCGGTCCCGCTCCACTGCCGACATACCGCGCTCGCGCAGCATGATATTCAGATCCCTCGTGATAGCGGGAACGCCTATCTCGGCAGCCGCCAGGAGTTCCCTGGTTCATCAGGCGATCTGACATTCACACCACGAAGTCGAACGTTCCAAAAGGTTGGCCCGCGCATGCAAGACGTGACGGCACTGACAAGCAAAATGCCTCCCTTGCATTTCCTGAGAATTTCAATTGGACCCAAGTGCTGAGGGAACGAGTGGCGAAATCAGAGCACGGGGGTCAAATGTGCACCGACAATTTCAAGCCGCTTGCAATTTTTGTAGACGTGCGTTTCAAATTTCAATCTTACCAGAGAGTGATTGTGTCCTGATTGCGATCCAGATCCTTCCCAAAATATCTCTCAGTCTCAAAAGACCAATGCAAACATCCTATAATCCAGTGTTGTAGTCCATAAACGTACGTACCGACCTCTCGGTCCACAATAGGTCCCCAACATGGTAATTTTGACCTTAAATTTAGGAACCAGTATATACAATCCTTGCACATGTCGCCAACCAGATCAACCGCTGACTGAAGATCCAGCTGTCTTTCGTGCATTATGACAGCAATCATGTTGTGCATCATTAGTCAAAAAGACCACAGAAAAAATTAGACATTGTATGCTACCTTGAGCGCTGCCAAGGTGGAGAATGAAACGGATACGTGCTTCCACCGCATCAAACTCGATCATCTTTTCCTCGCACTTCTGTTGGTAATGTTCAACCATATTGTCATTTTTCGACGCATTATCCATCAAGAAAGCAAGAATATAACAGGGCAGGAGATCAGGCACGTCATCGATAGATGTATCTTAAAACGGGCGTTTCTTGAACATATCGACCAAGTTGGATTGGCTTTTCGATGAATCGGCGGTCTTCGGCTGAAGCGCTTGCATTTGACGGTCAAATTCCGCCTGAGAAATGCGGAGCAAGCCTTTCTGAAAATCTTCTCGGAGTTTCTTGCGCTTCTCCTGAGAGCGCCGCGTTGAGAGCCCACCAATTCCATAAGCCCCGCGAACTTTCCCTGGGGAATAGAATTACACATGGATTAATTGAATCGAACTACCTGGCGCACCTTTTATATTGTCTCCTGCCTCTCTCTGTTCCGCTCCCCGCATCTCCGTGATCCGATGCTTCTCTTCAGCCCGCTTCCTCTGAGCTGCACACTTCTCCGCCCGTTCATCAAATGTCATCGGTAGGGGAAGGTCCTGCCATGCCTCCGAATAGCTGAGGTCCTCGGGTTCCCAATCAGATGCAGATTCCCATGCCATCTCGTCATCCGAATCACCGTCTTCGGACCCAGAATCTGGGCTGGGGGGCAGCTTGTGATTGGAGATGAACATGCCATCGCTGCCATGCTGAGCGGTGGATGGCCTCTTCCGAGTTCTGGGCATGGTCGACGAGCCAATGGTGAGTGCAGAGCAAATTGATGGGGCCGCACAGCCACCGGCAAGTCGGCCCGCATCAAAAGCGCGAAATCGAGATGGTGAAATTTACTTTTTCATTTTTCAGGGTTTTGCTCCAGTACATCTTTAGAGTGACTTCTTCTTGTACTATTCCAACAATCTTATGACTACTGGATAAAAACTTACTTCACAGTAAGCATTTCCAAATTGGGACTTGGACTTGTCACGAAGTCATAGCCGCCACCATACCGCCATCCGGGTGTCCCTGCGAGTGGCTGTCGGCTCTGCGTTGGTGGCAGCAATGGGCGGTGCGATGTCGAGAGTTTTCTTCAAAACTCTGTGAGGCTGCGGACGTATTGCCGGTGGAATCACAGACTCCGAGGGCTGGGGAGTCGGAATTGTCGGTAGTTCAGATGTTTGATTAATTGACGCAGGGTCCACACAATCAGGAATGATTGGCAGGGGAACATTAAAGGAACCTGAGCGACTGGAAGCTTCGAGAAGCGCGCCAGGGGATGGCATGTCATCTTCCTCTTCATTCAACAGGGCAAACTCCAGGGGCGCTGGACAGTGGGGGGGTGAAATAACGCACTGGGAGATGGCATATTGTCGTCCTCCGAGTCTTTATGCAAGGGCAAGAGAGAGTGCGGAGTAGATCTCGTAGCATCTGGAAGCACCCATGCTATTCGTACCATCGTTTGTAGTTACCCGGGAAAATTCACTGTATCAAACTCAGCCCGACTCGAAATGCGCATTGGAAATAAAACCTCACCCGAGTGCGGCCTCCGTACTATGTTCGGGCGAGATTTTGAATGTGATGGCCTTCTTGGATGATTTGTGTTTCTTCGTAGTCAAAATGGTTTTGAGGGCGATCTCTTCGCCTTCGGCCAACACGTAATACGACCTATAATTGGATAGATTGGCCGTGGGATGGATGGTGCGAATGTGAGACTTGAGGCCATATTTTTCCACTTGATGTCGGGGCATGGCAAGACCGGGCAAACCATTGGCCTGTTCGTGCAGGGACTCTGTTCGGAGGATTTAGCAGCGGACTCCTCATCAAGCATCTCCTTATTGCGATTTGCAACAAAACACATCATGCATACCACACGGCCACAGAAGGCTGCATTTCATAATTACCACGGCAATGTGAACACACCACCCTTGCCTGTGATGCCAGAAGAGTACCGATACACATGCTCACGACGGCGCGGGGACCACCTTGAGAAGGCGCTGCTGGCGTCTGTCTCCAGCATTGAGGTGCCCGAGGCATGGATGCTGGGCCAGTTTTGCCAATCTGCGTTGAGCCGGTCAAATTCCTCTTGCACATCACCCAACTTGTTGTACTCCCATGGCCATTCACAGCATCAGCTGCAAGCATGGCCCATCGCCCACCTCCTACCTGTGGCCTGTTGCCTGCTGCCCAATGCTGCCTGTCACCCGCAACCCCGGAGCCGTCAAAACATGTGTAGAAACCCAGAACAATCAAAAAGAACAATGCCCAAAAATCGCCGGCGTGTCTCAAATCAACTTATTTTTAGACCTAGTTTACGAGCTTGTGAAATTTCGGACATAGTTTGCGACCTTGTGACCTTGTCCGCGTTTTAGTGGGGCTTGTGACCTTGTTTGACCTTGTACAAGCTCACAAGGGATTTGTCAAAAGTCTGATGGATCCGGAGGATTGTGAGAGCGAGTGCCAGTTTCTCACACCCCCCTGCACGATTTGACATCCAACTTCATTTCGGGAAGTTGGGCTCGAAGTTGGGCCTCAAGTTGGGCCTCAAAAAGTCTTGTTTGATATTTCCAGCAAAACACTTCAAAATTCGCCATGGTGGAAGACCTGCAGATGGGACAAACAGGACCAATCACTGCCACGTATCATAGACTCTGACCAAACTCCTACTGGCTCTTTCTCTTTCTATGGCCAGACAGAATAATTTCCTGCGGGCGCTCTTGACAGCCTTCATGTCCAACTCCAGCTTGGAACCCCAGCGGTTGGCTTCGGCAGCACGCCGGCTTCCGCCTGAAATTTACCTCGAAATTTCCGGTTACCTCGACACATGGCATGTTCTGAAACTCAGCGTAACGGTGCGTGATACTTTCATCAATTATTGGCACCACCTGATCACACCCACTTAAGTGCTCTGACTTCCGAAATCTGCTCTCGCACCCTCCAGATGTGGCTTACGTGCCTTTGATGCCTTGCATGCTTTGCATTCACCGATCAGTGGCTTACCCAGGTTGTTTGTTTTGTAGCCACGTTCAGCTAGAATCACCTTCATCCCCTTTGGCTGCCCCTCAAAATTTTTGTATGGGTGATTATTGGGAAGGGATTATTGAAGACCATTTTCTGGGGTTTTCCGCCGTGGCCATGGGGATTATCCGAGGGAATTACTGTGTTCCGCATCTTGGGACTTTGCCGCTGGGGTTGATGTTCATTTTTGTGACTGTTAATGCATTCTTTGCAAGGCTGCCGTGTGCTGATGAGTTGTCGAAAACCCAATGAATAATGGGCGTTGGGAAACATCCGACATGCGATTAAAATAACTTTGGCTAACTGTGCGACATACGGTGAGAAGGTCGGATGGCGATAGGATTAATAAACTTACCTGCACAATCATCTGTTCCATGTTCCAGTAAGCATCGCCGCCGGGTTTGTTGTCCGGGTAAATTACAGTTGTGGATTTTTGAATGCAAGGCGAAGCTCAACAACCAGCGCTTCGTTTTCAGCCACCATCTCTTCGGTAAAATCGAGGAGGCCGTAACGCTCGCACAAAAATCCGGAAATCATGATCATGGCCGCGCTGGACACGGATTCCTGCTCTACCGGGGTGGCGGGGCAGCGTTGTCGAGGAAGAGGCGTGTTGATGGCATGCGCACAGCCACCGGGCCGGTTGATCCGCAATCAAAACGGCAGAATCCGAGTCGCAAACACAAAAATCAACTTTTCAACACTTTTACTCGGGTAGATCTATACATTGGGTTCTTCTTGTACTATTTGCACTATTGACATCATTTTATCTCAAAAACTGGGTCAGCAGTAGCAATTACCAAATCGGGACTCAAAGTTGTCACGAAGTTCGGTCCGCCACCATACAGAAGATTTTTCCACAGCAGGAGCCGGAGCAGGAGGGAGAAGTCCAGAATTTCCGGGTGGGGATAAGCAGGCGGCGCGAAGTGAGGTGCAACTGCATTTGGAAATTGTAGAGGATTGGGCTGCCATTGCGGCTGGGGGGGACCAGGCAGGAATCCCATGGGGTAGTAGGGGACAAGGCAGCAACCGCCTGCAAAAGCGGTACAACATGGCTTAAAATGCCCCAACATCACAACCCGCACCACGCGGCCATGAAAATCCGCAACACCGTTGATGGAGCAAAGTTGCCGGAGCTCGGCAGCACAATCAGAATTAAATTTCCTTCTCACTCAAGGGAGTCCTCCATCCTACCATCCCATCCCACATATCCTCACCCAATTTCAAGCTCAATGTGGAGCTCCCCATCGTCGACAACATCCCATCAACAATGCGAAAATGCGTGAAACAGCCCAAACACGACAATCAAAATGTCAAAAGACTGATGTTGTTTGCTTGTAGCATCCTGTCAATCACCTGTCAATCACGTACAAAGAAAGATCTCTTTTTCCCTCGCCGCGTCTGGACTCTCTCACCCCTGTCATGAGAATCTCAAAGCTCAACAGTTTAATCGAGATATGGTATCCAAGTCCATTATACAGCCTTTGGTCCTGGGCGGGCGGCAAACACGTTGCCAGTCGGGGCACGGCGGGCACGAATGGACTCGAAGATGGCATGTGAGTAATGATGGAGAGGGGTAGATATGTACGACATACCGATGTGTGCACTGCGCAAGTACGAGCAGATGCCCGCGAGCGGGAAGACGCTACCCTGCGGCGACTGAGTGAAACGGTGATAAGCTAACGAATTTCCCGGGGGGGGGGGGGGGGGGGGTAGACGTACCTGCTACCTGAGCATGGACGACGGCGTCAGAGTGTGATGGCTTTGAGGAGGGACCTTGCGGCAGTCTAAAGTCAGAAGCGACCGCGAGCAAACTTGAAGACAGAGTGAATTTGTCTTGGATCACTTGGCCGCTTGCGTGTATATGGGGTGCTTGAGGGTCTGGCTGAGGGCTTCAATTGGGTGTTGAAAGGGCTGGAAGAACGGCTTGAGGGTCATGAAGGACTTGCATGTGTTGCGGCACAGCCTTGAAGCCTAGAGGAGGGAAGGCAAAGCAGGGGCGTAGAGCTTGCAGGGTGATGACAGCGAAGGGCTAGCAGCGAAGAAGAGATTGGCGCGGAGGGTTGGGAGCGAAGAGGACAGCTAGCGACGCGCAGGGAAGCCCCGGGACTGTGACCACGACGACGAGAGAAACTGGCCGAGCGCGGGATGAGTGGATGCACATGGTGAGGGAAGCGCGAGAGAGTGGCGCGGAACGACCGCAGGCGGTGGCTTGACGATGACGAGAAGGGCTGAGGTGGGGAGGATGGCAGAGGCAGATGAGGGGAAGACGAGAGCGACGACGTGCACTTGTCAACCACCGATCACGCCATTGATGCGATCGGAGTTTCAATTGACTTAGCGAAATTCAAGCGAAATTTGTGCTCATCGCCATCATCTGCACTTCTGTCCAAAATGGCTCGTTTGAGAAAATTGCAGAGCTGGAGCTAGATGTGCCAGATACACCAGATATGCCAGACATTACCAGAGGAAAATATTTTTGTGATTAAATATTGTTTACCGGCCCAGACGATTCCTAAAGACCTAAGATTCGGCTCCTAAGACCAAGATGCTCCAAGACGTGTTGCCAAAGACGAAAGATCCGTCCACAAGACCAAAGACTGCTCTCCAAAACGAAAGATCCCAAAGACAAACATGTAGTTTTACTGATGCAGCTGATGATGCTGAAAGGCGCCTAAGAGATCCGAGAGCTGGGATCGGGAGGCGGTAGCCATGGCCCGCGCGACGATGTCGCGAGATCTATGCGGAGGCGACCGGATCGGGAAACGGGGTCCTGTGGCTATGTTGTTTACCTATATTATCGGCCAGCCGCCGTGGAGGGGTTCATCCAAACTAAGGTCACAATTTCCGTCACATCACATTCGGTCCGATTCTCCCGCCGCCCCATTTCTTAATCAAAATTGTACTACCGCTACTTGGAATCCACGAACCCCGAAACCGCGGCTGGGAAGGAACCTGGGTACAAGCCACCTAGAGCTTCCGGAGCGAGACCTGCTGGTGGTCGTGAGGCTCTGGAGCAATTTGCGCCGCGTCTCGTCACTTGATAATCACTCAAAAGTCACAGCGTGACTCGTACGCCCGTTATCTATACGAACTGCACCAGACGTTATAGGGCAGTGTTCCGCAATCTTTTCTCATCAAAACGTCTGCCTCGGATGATTCCGAGCGGTCCGGTGATCCGCCGCGCGTCTGCCTCGCGAGCGCAGCGAGCGAACTGCCCTATAATGTCGGGAACGAGACTATTGTCAGCCAATTGTGGCCACAATATAACGAGGAAGAAGTAACAGGTACCCGAATCCAAGACCGCGGGTTTTCCCACGGTTCAACCCGCAGTGGCTAGGGTTCCTCGTGCACCAGCTTCAGTCGCGTGGGTAAGGCTACGTCGTTGATTAACTTATCACGACATGACGTGAACTCCGTGATCCCACGAGAGGAACATTTTCACGAGGAATGATTCTGGCGCCAATTTTGCCCCATTGTGCAACCCACGCTGCACAATGACTGGGAGGCAAGAAGTGGCGTGTGTAACTTCTATTATATGAGGAACGAATCTGGGAGAAAATTGAGGGTTCTAGTGAGTCCGGCCCTGTGGCTCGGTGAATCACACATTCAATCGCGAAACCGCACAAGTCATCGTGCCTGTTTTGCCGTCCCCGAACCAGTGGGACTCCAAGTGACAGGGCCCTCAATTCTCTTCTAGAATGTCACCAGATCTCCTCTCACCTATGAGGCATGAGCGGTTCAACTCTGGGTTGCTTCTCACGACACATGTGTCAGAGCGGGTAGTTCCGCTCCATCTTCACCTCGTTTGCTACCACATCCGTTCCACCGGCTCGCAGAAGATGGTGTTTCGGTAAAAGAATCCTGACCGCAAATTGCTCCGATAGCATGCGGAGATGACGAAATCCGGTGAGATCTAAGCCTCGGGGCACAGCAGCACAATGTGTTTCTTAGGGCTGGGTATTATATCCAACCCTGGATGTAATTTACGGTATCAATTAAGGGGGGGGTCTGGTATCTTACAGCTCTTTGCGGAACTTAGGGCGCGGCCGATTTTTTTTTCCTTTTTGAGCTGTTTTTGATCATTTCAGCCAGAACAGCTGTTCTGACCTCAATTCTCAACGTACGTTTCTGAAAACTATATGAGCAGAATCACACGACAACTCCGCAGGGCATGACGTCCTCAGAATCTTTTCATACCGCCGGTAGTAATTATAATATATTATTTTGCGTGTTTTGCGGAGATCATCTCTTGTGTCGTGATTTGAAGGTTGTGTGGGATGTTGTATGGCTCTAAAAACACTTATTTGAATGGTGGAGGGCACATCGTCCTCGTAATTGAGGTATGGCACCCGGAGCGCGTGAACAGTGGAATTGAAGCTGTGAAATATTCCTACAGTCTAGGCCTTATATATCTGTGTGCTCTATCCTCCAGCGAGTGAACCAATTGTCAATATTCTGACTTTGAAGTGTTTTCGAGAGATTACACGCCTCAGATCAGCTCTGTGCATCCCCGTCCGGCGACGCGACACGTCCCAATGTGATCACAAGCGTGGTCACGTGCCCGGAATCGTTGTGATCGAGTTGTCTCGCGGTGCTGTACAGGGAGTACAAGAGCAAATCCGAGCCGTGGGACTCCTCCAGAACACTCAATAGAATGATAATGGGTAGTTTCTTAGCTCATTCAATCATAGATCACACAAATACACAGAGCCTGAGCTGTACCTATATTCTGCTTGTTCAAGTCCACTATTCACGCGCTCCGGGTGCCATGCCTCAAGTACGAGGACGGTGTGCCCTCCGCCATCCAAACAATTGTTTTTAGAGCCATACAACATCCCACACAACCTTCAAATCACGACACTAGAGATGATCTCCGCAAAACACACAAAATAATATATTATAATTACTACCGGCGGTATGAAAAGATTCTGAGGACGTCATGCCCTGCGGAATTGTCGTGTGATTCTGCTCATATAGTGTTCAGAAACGTACGCTGAGAATTGAGGTCAGAACAGCTGTTCTGGCTGAAATGATCAAAATCAGCTCAAAAAGGAAAAAAAAAATCGGCCGCGCCCTAAGTTCCGCAAAGAGCTGTAAAAAGGGCTTGTAATTTACCGTAATTTACAGCGCTGCAGGCCCGAAATTTTTACCGTAATTTACAGTAAAAAATGGTTGTAAAGTTTGTAAACTATGTAGATTACATGTAAATTTTACCATCCACCATCGTTCTTGCCCCAGGACGCACTGCTGGCAGTCCACTTCGCTTTCTGAGGAGCAGCTGGGGTGCTGCGGGCAGTGGAAGTGCCCGCAGTCGGCTTGGTCGCGTTTTCAGGGGTTAGACGAGCCACAAGGGCAGGGGCTTCCAGGTTGACAAGTACCTCGATAGGGAGACGATGCGCATCAAATGAACGAACAATAACTGTCCCTTCCTGGGTATCCGAGTTGTCCTTGTCCTCCTCGAGAGCTGTATGACCATATGGATCTGGATTATCGAATAAAGTGGCTTCAGATGGATTGGGAGTCATAGTTCTCAATATCACCGAAGTAGGTCCTGAAGGGTACGGCTTCTGCATTCTCCCAACACTTCGCTCCAAAGACCTCCTGGAGGCCTTCGCTGAGTTCAGCAGTTCCAAGTCCCTTTGACAAGTCAAGGAAGTCGTCGGCCAAGCCAAGTAGGAGATAATACTGCTCCTTATCCATGGGTGGAATGCCAGTGTGGGGGAAAAGGCATGAGTCGACCACTTAAATTTCAAATTTGTAGCAGAGTCATTGATGCGCAGCGGCCCGATCATGGCTCAGATCATGGATGGCAGTTCCGCCACTGGAAAGACTCGCCCAGAGCTTTTTGGACATATATAGCACTCCAGAAGCGACGACTGGCCTGTGCAAGTGCGCTGGAAGTTGGCTGGAAGATCCCAGAGGAATTTCAAGAAAATTACAAAAATTACATCCCAAACTGGAGGTCCCTGGTAAGAAATGTAAATTACATGTAATTTACATGTAATTTTTGGGTTGTAAATTACAGATCCATTGAATACCCAGCACTACGGGGCCCCAACCCCTCCAGAGAGGTTGGGGCATTGAAGTTCGGAAGCTATAGTGGGGCTAGAGCTGATGGATTGATGGGCCATCATGAATTTGTCTTTTGATATGACATTGGGATTCCACCGATAAATACCGCTACTCTGTCTTCCTCAACCCCGCAAGTGAGGTTGGGTAGGAGACTGGCATTGCTGTACATCGCGGCTCATAGTGATCCGATCGGCCGACCAAATGACGGTCAGGAGTCGACGCGTGGGACATTTTGGTGGACGACAACCCAGATAAATTCAAACTTTATACCTACCATACCTTCTACCGACACATATTACGCATGCACAATCGGGCATAATGTTTTTTTTTTTGTCTATGAAAAAGCCCGGGCTTGAGCCCAGGCTCAGGGCTTCAGACCCCACCCCCAGGGCTCGGGCTCGGGCCTGGCGAATCCAAAGCCCGAGCCCACCCAAGCCGAGCCCAAGCCTGGGCTTTCAGGCCGAGCTGGGCCCATACATCCCAGATTGAATATTCCTCACAAGCATAAGAAGCGCTCATATAACGTATAAAGACCACCCAATGCCGCTTCATCCAGAATCCAGATTGCCTCTCTGTCCCTAATTCTTGGTGGTTTTTGTCTCCCCGTCTGTGTTTTAATCTCCTGTGTGCTCAATCGCCTGCCAATTGCAATGTCCGAGCAACCATCTGTCCGCTTGCTCCCCAATATCTTCTATGCTCACACACCTTGCTATTAATCCCCCCGTGTTCAACCCGCTCTCTTCTGGCTTCCCGTGGCTCAACAGCGCATCAATTCCAGTCTACGGGTTGCGATATTTCCGATGGACTGCTATAGATTCCCTCTCTCCTCTTTGTTCGTGATAGTGTAATGCCACTGATGCTATTGAATTCAACTGCGATCCATTCAGAACAATCCTTTTGGCTTATCTACTCCACGTTCACTGCATTTGGCCTTCATTGCAGTGATGTCGGTGCTGATACTGCTAACTATGGTAGTGAACTGGGTAACAATTGGTGGGATGAGCGTAAAATCATCTCAGTTGGAGTCGAGTCTCCCACCTTGCTTATGGCCACGACCTGTACAGGGAGTCGCAGAAAATGCTTGAAAGTTTATGACATGAATACCGCCTCAGATGTAGTGTTGTGGGTATGTACGAGAAACGAAAAGGAAAACGTATCTGTAAGGATGCCAGCTTCCCCGCCTGTTCCCTCCTTTTTATCTCTCGGTTTAGAGCCTTACTGTATGCGCAATTTCCTGAAAAAGGTGGCTACGTATCCAAGTATGCAGGGGAGGCTATCACATGGACTTCCAAAAAAACAGCCCACTATAATTCCTTTAGTCACCAGTCGCGAAGAAACGGGCCGAGAAGAGGGAGCGAAGCCAAGAGCAAAAAAGAATGAGGGAAAATAATAATGGAGCCAGCCTTATTAGGTCTCAAAGGCCCCACAGATAGTTTGCGCCGTGCAATCGCTGCACCCAGGTGCGGTGACGTGTCGTATGCTGCCAGCTTTTAGGGGGCTACATCAGTAAAACTACATGTTTGTCTTTGGCGTCTTTGGCCAAGACGCCAAAGATGCGTAAGACACATTTTTCCCCAAGATGAGTGTCTTTGGCTAACTGGGTTCAAAAGTCTTAGATAAGACATTGGTCTTGGGAAAGACCTCCAAGACGCATCATGGCTTTGGGTAAGCTGACCTTGAAGACGTCGAAAGACTCTTTGAAAGACCTCATAAGATGTACAAAATGGGACAAAAACATTTATTGAATAGCATATGAATGACATTCCGATAAATCTACTGCAATACGAGGCGTAGGATGATTCACACCCTGCCCAATGTCCACTGCACCCACCCAACGTGTGACTGGTACACAGGCCGCCACCCCGCACACCAGGAAGCATGCCCCACACCATCATCTCGAACTCATTGACCGGCGGGGCGGGGCGGAGGGGATACGATGCGTGTGGCATTGTACGCGCTGGGGGGTCTGGATGGGAAGCAACGTGCGGGGCAGGGATGAGAGTGGGACGGCGGAGGGAAGCCACGATGAAGGATTAGGCTTGGTATGCAAGAGTGTGCGGAAAGACATACTTTGGGCCGAGATTTCGTGGTACCGTGGCCCGGAAAAATCTGTGACGACGAATGGGACCCAGAAAGATAGGAAATGGCGTGGGGAGGGCGTATTTCATGATACCGGGCTCGGAAATCTGCGAGGACAATGTCAGAAAGATACAAATAATGGTGGGCCTCACCAACGGTTCGCGCAAGCTTAAGGGCCTAGGATGCTCCTCGGAGAGTACACTAGGATATCAGGGAGGGATGGTCAGGTTCGAACGCGGCCACAGACGGCGATATCTTGCGACGCAGCGCGGAGAGATGCCACAGACGGCGGAGCATCCGGCGCAGCACAAAACAGGAGACAGCCATAGAGGGCCCAATTGCGACGCAGCACAGAAGAAACATAAAGGATGAGGAGAAAAGAGGAAAGGGATGCGCAGAAGCAAGAGGAAGGAGGGAGTGCGGTGGGGTGTGGAGAGAGAGAGAGACGAAGGCAAACCAACCGTTCCATCAAATCACGTCATTCGCGCGCACGGACCTGGTGCATCCCCGATCAGGCGGATCTGCGGAGTTTGAATGACTGGAGTGAATTCTCCGTCGCTCGGTCGTTTCATTCTCTCCATTCAAATATCTTGTTCTGCATGCCCTCTGAGTCGGTCTGGGCCAGTGGCCACATTTTCATAAGATCTATGTTGTGTTTGACCGACCAGATTTTACAGCCTCTGAATATGTGCCAGCAGCAATTACACTCTGTCATTTTGACTTGGTGTACTATTTGAGAGTCAATCGAGGGCACATTACTCTTTCTGTTAACCATGCATGCATAATTGGAGTGCAGCTCAACGAAATTTTACTCACCTGGCAAGTTTTCAGAACATCTAGGGCAGGACAGATTCTAAAGACATAAGATGTCATATGAAAGACCTAAGACGACCCAAGACTGGTGGCCAAAGACCAAAGATGCTCTCCCCAAGATTAAGAAGCTCAAAGACACAGTCCAAAGATGAAAGATGCCAAAGCCAAATGTGTAGTTTTACTGATGTAGCGTCCACCAGAATCAAAGTGTGTCTGAGAGCCCAAGCTTGGACGGCAAAACATCTGCACAGGTGGATATCGTGAATGGCAGCGAGAGGAGCGCGAAGACGAGGAGGCGGGAACATCTGGAAACGCCTTTGGAGCACATAGAGGCCGGGGCCGCGGCACAGATGGCCGATCACGATGTAACGGCGGATAGAGCCGAGGCGTCTCCATAGAGCGCCATAGAAACACGTCATCTACATAGACGCCTGCCCTCTACTGTCGACACCTTCCTCTCCCTAGGTCCTCACCGCCTACCGCGTGCGCTATGGAACACTTTCGGCTGCACTGCAATCGCAAGACTTCAACAAGCTCTTCACCTCTGCTTTTCACTCGACTTGAGAATGGAAGCTGTTTCGACTTCACAGCGTACGCAAGATTGCGACAATCTCTTTCTCTTCGTCGGAACCTCTCAGCCGCTTCAAGACGGCGACGATTTCGTTGACTTCGTTGCAGCCTCCCAGCCACTGCAAGACGGCGAGGACTTTCTGATAGTAAGGAGCCTATGTACTATGACTTGACGACCGATGGCTGACGTGCAGGATTCCAGACGACGCCGGTCACCAGTCGTTCGGCTCAAAGCCATTTCTTGGCCTCGGATGGTGACGCTCTCGATGGCCATGGCGTTATTCCTACGGCTACAGGTGCACGCCGAGCTCCCCCTGTGGTGCGTGCTTGTTTTTCGGGCTTTCCATTCATTGCTAATGCTCCAATGCGTTCAGAAACCGAGACCGGCATCAAACGTTGCGCAGGGCCCGACTCCCCGCTCCTTCAATCTCGTTCGCCGCGTAACAAAGGGTCCGAGCAAGGAGGTAAGTGCCGTTTTGGCCCTCCTTGCCCTTGTCTCACCTTGCCGTGATTAAGGTGAAACTGCGGATTCTAACAGAATGTTATCCCTGCTGTAGCGCATTGAAGACATTGGATATGGACAATACACCCCCCAAACCTATCCTTCAGTAAAGTCAAGCAAATTATTCGGTTTTAGCCGTGATTTGGCACCTTTGTCTGTGTTTTCATCTCTTTCAAATGGCACTGAGGTGTCCCATATGCTTTTAATAAGCTTTTAGAGACCCCGCGCCGTATATGAAGCACTCCCCAGTTGCTGATGGAGTTTTTCCGTCTATAGTTCCCACCAAGAACCGGGTGGGATGTTGAATCACAATCCAGACAAATCCCCGATGTCCCTCCCGCCAATCGGTACCACCTCTTTAGCTGTTCGATCCAAAGTTGGATCCATGGCCTTTATGGTGTTGAGCTGCGCGCGGTAAACTCCACGCTGCGAGAGGTTGGCATACATGTGTTTGGGTTGCCGAATTTCGCCTCCCAGGTTCCCGATTGTACGCTCAAGTGTCCACTGCGCATACAGGATGAGATTCCCGATGCGACAGATCTCCTGCACCATATGCAGAGGACTGTGGATACTCTGCCGCACAAAATGGATGCGTTCAATGCGGCGGTCGTAGTAGAGTGTCTCAAACTCGTAGGCAAACTCAAGAACCAATTTGTATGCGCCTTTCAGCTCGTCCTTCGAGATTGAGCGTTGGTGTAGGACGCGGACGACATGAACAAGTTTGCAGAAGTTGAACCAGTACGCATCCGGAAGAAGGCCGTAGAGCAGTGCCGGCCCGAGTCCAAACAGCCAGTGCTGCCACTCCTTGGCTTTGTACCCAGAGTTAATTTTCTCGACTGGGTTCCGGGGGATGCGGTCGAACTTGTCTGGCGGATAGTGGTGGGAGTGAGGGACCGCAGCACCATGATGCTTCCAAGCATCACCGACGAGAACTCTCCAAGGCCATGTGTCAACACTGTCAGGAGGGTAGACCTTGTCCAATTTGCCTGTCCAAAGCCCGGAAAGTAAATCACCGATGTTGAGTATGGTTGCAGCCAAGACTTCGTGACAAACTTTTGTCCCAATTTGGGAATGGCTACTGTGCCTCTAGTTTTAAATCATTCATCAAGTTATTGTGTAGAGAGCACTAGATGAAGGCCCTCTACAGATCCCCCGGAGCGAAAGTGAAAAAAGTGAAAAAATATTTTTCCCCACCGAGATTTTGCGTTTTCGGTTCGGGCCGGTCATAACCGGTGGCTGTGCTCCGCCATCAATCACGCCCGACGTCTACCTCTCGTTCCACACCATGCCACGGGTTGCCCAAACCGCCTCCCACCAGCACAGGGGCACCGGGGGGATGTTTTCCCCGTCTCAACCTACTCCTGGGAGTGCCGAAACAGAACCAGACGACAGCGGGGACAATCTGTGGGAGAGTGATACAGATTCTGACATGGAGGAAGACACCGACTATTTTGAGGCCTGGGATGCACAGCCAAAGCCGCAGACGTATGACGAGCACGAAGAGAGAAGTTCCACCCTGAGATGAATCCTATCCAATATTTCTGGGCTTGGGTGAAGCGGTGGTTCCGGGAGCGTTCTAACGGAACTTGGCAAAAAGACAAGGACCTTGTTAATGAAGGACTTCGACTCTGCTCCCTCCCAACCATCCGCCGGTTCTATCGACATGCACATCGCTATGCCAGTGTCTATCGCCTGGGTGCCACAGGACCGATCACCGAGTTTGCCATCAAGAAATACCGGTCGCACCGCGGAGTGCGTGCAAATGAATTGGTTGATGCAACGGCAGAGTGGAAGGCCAAGGCAGAGGCAATGCTACGAGGGGTGGTGCTGATCAAGGGCAAGGGCAAGCAGAAGACTAAATAGGTACACTGAATTTCGAAATTTTCGCTCCAGATTTTGCGTTTTTTTTTCCCACGCTCCAATTTTTCTGAAACGAAAATTCTACCTACAAACTATACCTACTTTCGTGCCTAATCCTGAATCTAGAAGGTCCTGGGTCAAAATTACGGCTTGTCATGAAGTCTTGGCTGCAACCATAGTCGCCGGGGAAGACACCGGGCGGAGCCAGGCAGCGCGGGAGTCCGGACAGAATGCTAGGCTTCCCGAATCCGACCTCGGTTTGGCGCTGCTTGTATTCAGTCTTTGTTCTCGATGAGAGTAAGTGTGTCATGGCTGTATTGTATTGCTGGATGGAGGCGGCGGAGGAAGGGGAGTCGCGTAGTTTTTGGAGATTGATGTTTGGCTGCTCTGTGGCCCCGTTTGGAGAGTTTGTAGGCGCGAGTGCAGCAGGGAAGTACTGCGGAGCTTGGAAACGATGCCGTCCTTCCATTCCACAGAAGAAACGGCAGGCAATGCGGGCATTATGCCCATTCACACCGCTCATATGCTGCTGGCCAGGACCGTCGGCAGTTGAGAGTAGGAGGAATAGATGGGAAATAAAAACCTCGCCTGTAGATGAGTCCCAGATTGGCAGACCCTCGCGCTGGATTACCGCCAGGTGATGAAAGCCAACAAACGTGAATGAGTCGGTGTTCTTTGGCGGATTCGGCCCCGGCATGAAGCCACCAGGAACCACAAACTTCTTCTTGTAGCGAAGTCCGGGGCGTAGATCTAGAATAACCCATATATAGATCCAGCAGTCCGAAGCTTTGTGCGCATAGAGCTGAGCGCCGTCGATGGAGAACAGAAGCAGCATGTCGTTCGGTTTAATAACACCATCCCGAACAAGCTTCACATACTCTGAGCCATGGAATATATCTTCCCAGTGCTCTGACTCGGCTTTGCTAGGGGTGCCGTGGTGTTTTCGACGATGTTTGAGCTCTTCCGCCGTCTCCGGATGCCGCCAAAGCGCCTGTATGTACGGGCCGATTGGGATCGTCCAGAACTTGGCACGCGCCACACGTACACCATGCCGCAGCTTGGCCTGGTCATACCGAGGCTCACCGCACTTGGGATATGGGCATTTGTCCAGCTTTGCAAAAGGGCCCGTGTAGGCGATGCAGCTACTGTACTATTTCGACCAAGTATTCATCAATTTTCACCCGAGAAGGCCGATAAATTTTGTTTCGATTAAAGGTGATTTTTACACAAATCAAAAAAAAAAAATGTGACCTGTGACTGAATACTTGGTCGAAATAGTACAGTATTCAGGCACATGTCCGTCTCCATGGTGCTGACACCAGTGAGTTCCTCGAGTTTCCTCTTCGTCTTGTAGAAGGATGGGAATGGTGCATTGGTATGGCGCTCAAGGGCGCTGTCGCGGAACGCGTTGAATGTCTCTTCCGTGATGGGAGCGTCAGCGCCCATGAACGTTCTGAGTGCCTGACGTAGTCCCGGGTTGCTCGTATCCAGCCGCTCACGAGGAGGATTCCAGAGCCTCTCGTTATCAGCTGCTGAGAGCTGGCTGCTTGCTTTGCAGGCGGTTTCCAGAGCTTCGATGAAGTCCAGAGATACATTCAGCTTCTCAATCTTCACGCTAGCTCTCGGAATTGACCGCCACGGCGGTCGAGGCGAGAACTTGGTGCCAGGCGCGGGACCAAGGGGCAATGGAGCAGGGGATACTGGGCGAGATAATGGAGACTCGGCACGCTGCCGCTGCTCCTGTTCCTCGGGCCCATTGCGGTCATCATCGGACTCGGAATCCGAGTCGTTTGGCAGCGAGAGCGCATCGAAATTCAGACCCTCGCCATCAGACAACTCAAGCTCGCCCATCTCCGTCGGATCGAGGGAATAATCTGTCCGGCCAAAAGGTGGAGGAGGTGGCGGCGGTTCCGTTGTCTACGCACATGAGTTTCGATCGAATTTTAAGCCACAATAACTCACCGAATCCAGAATAGTGTCGTCACGAGCCTCGTCAACGTCCATAGCAAAACTCTGCCTCTGTAACTTGGTTCAATTTCATGAAGGGAGAAGCCACATTTGAGCCCCACCTGCAACTCGATGCCGCCAGCGTCGGCGATCTCATCCGAATCGCTTCTCGGTCGAGACTGCTTGCTGGGACCAGAGTCGTTTGTAGTTACCTTGGCAGGTACTGCCCGACGCGATGGTTTCGAGTTATTGACCGTCTCGGTCTCCGAGTGGTGGTGGGACCATGTGCGGCGAGGAACCTGGCCAATGCCGTGACAGATCTTCTGGCATTTGCACAGCAAAATCCCGGTACCGGGAATCACATAGCCGTCTTCGAAGGCGTTCCACGGTGATGCAGACATCGTCAATGTGGCGGAGGAACACTCCCTCACGCCAGAGACGATGGATGTAAAGAAATGAGATGGATTAAGAAATGCGCTGACAGGCCTACAGATTATCTCAGATTATCTCGAATGATCACCGCAGATCACCGCCACAGTGTTTCTTCCCGTTTGATCACCTCGGATCCCACCGACTTTTCACTGGGTCTCACCCCCCAGTCTCGGAGACCACGGACTTGGCCTCTAATGCGGAGGGCTCGGATGACCTCTGGCATGGGAGACTGATGCAGAGAGTGACACAGGGAATGAAGGCCATTCTGGCCGAGCGCGGGTATAAGACTGATGGTAACGGGAAAACACTGATCGGCGATTGCAAAGGATGCAAAGCTGTCAAGTCCCGCAAACCACATCTTGAGGGCGCTTCAGCTGATGAAGAGGCGCAGATGTTCGGAGATGATGGGAACGACAGTGAAGAGGAAGACGTGCGGCCAGTCGATTGCTGCATGAGACGGTTGCTCTCGTTGCAGTCTGATTTCGCAGGGGAAAAGTCCCAACTTGAACTTGTGTGTTGTTTTTTCGCTCCGGGCTTGTGAATATGATGCTTACTGAATTCAATCAGCTCATTGAAGCAGCTCCCAACATGTTTTGCCATTTCCTGCCCAAATTTCACCCTGAAATGAATCCGATTGAATATTTCTGGGCATGGATCAAACGATGGTTCCGTGAAAGATCAAATGGCACATGGCAGAAGGCCAAGGATCTGGTTGCAGAGGCACTCCGGACGTGCCCTCTTCCCACAATCCGGCGATTCTTTCGGCGTGCTAATCGGTATGCTTGTGTTTACCGTCTTGGAGCGACTGCACCCGTTGCTGAATTTGCGGTGAAAAAATACCGTTCACATCGAGGGGTGCAGCAGAAGGATCTGGATGTTGCAACTGCAGAGTGGGAGAAGAAAAAGGCGAACCTGACTGCTCATTAGATGTACAAATCCTTGTTCCTGTATCTCCAATTTTTGCGTTTTTCGCTCTCGGATTTCGCGCTTTTGATTACATAAGCAGGGGTACCCCCGTTTTTTCAAAACGAAAATTCTACCTATAAAACTACCCTATGTTCGTGCTGAATCTCGAGTATTGGAAGCTCAGGTCCAAAATTGCGGGTTGACATAAAGTGATGTCTGCTACCATACCCCTGTTTTTTTCAAAACGAAAATTCTACCTATAAAACTACCCTATGTTCGTGCTGAATCTCGAGTATTGGAAGCTCAGGTCCAAAATTGCGGGTTGACATAAAGTGATGTCTGCTACCATACACTTGCTATATGATTTACTTACTACTTCATTGAATCTGGTGCTTGAATAGTATCTACTTCAGAGAGAGTGGTAGAAGTGGTAGAAGTTTTTTGTTATTTCCGGCTGGACACTTTTGGCACCTTGGGACGCGCTACAAGACCATTTGGCACCAGGAACCTTGAGACACCATGACAGTCATGGTCTGACTTGGAAGTTCTTTCAAGAACCTGACATGTGCGCTGCAAGCCACCTAAAACCAAATTACCTTGCAACAGCTTCCAACATATATATTCGGAGCCGTTGCGTGCAATTTAATTTTTTTCTGACACAAAAAGATAGGGTTCCCCCTGCCGGTAGAAATGCATATCTTCGTTCGAAATCTGGCAGAGCAATCCAATAATGACCAGAGACATTCCGACTGCAGCAGATGCTGCCAAAATCTTCCCAGCCGTGGTCCCTGAAATGAAGCATTCCCAAAACCAAGTGCCTTCACTACCGTAGTAAATCATAAGCCCAATATACTCGAGGACCGCACCAGTATAGCTGGGATAACGTATCTAGTTATATGGTCCACCTGTCATTAGCTGGTGATCTCTTCTAATTACGGCCTCGAAAGTGAAGTGCCTCCCGAGAGCGTTGTAGCATTGCAGTCGGAGAACTGCTCCGATTACAACAAGGAGAGACCCTAACACCAAGGAATACGTCATCGCCGTTGAATTAAGGTCAATGTCAAACGAGATGACGTCCAGGATCTTCTTCGAGTAAATGCACGTCGGTCCGTGCTGTGCAGCAATAGTTGCTACCTCAGCCAATGCAATTAGCCAATAAGCCAGCTGTTTACAAACTCCGCTTCAGTATGTATGTAGAAGTGATGAGGAACGCAGGTAGTTAAAACCTTCTGTGCCTTTCGAAAATGTTGGCAAGTCAACATAAGCTCCAACCCATTGGTCGATATTTGTTTTTCAGTGTTGGAAGGGGGGATGTTTGGCGAAGTGGAGGATATATGCAAACCAATGGTGGTTGCCAAAACGCACAATATCTTCATGAACATGGCGAGACGATCTCGACATTGACTCTACTTCCTCCTCATATTTATCCCACTGAAAGGGATGGACTGCATCCGGCCCGTTCAGTTGAGGAGTTACAATGGTCAACCGTTACATACTCCACGGCGCCCAAGGACCCCAAAGGTACAACAATCTTGCTGCATCCGAACAAGGTTTCTTTCAAACTAAGGAAGTATCTCTCTAGCGAGCCGGGCCAGACAGCAGGCACCGACCGCTAACCGATTTTTGCTCGCTCTCGGTGTCATAGGCAAGATCTGCAACGACGAGTCGCTACGGAGGTCTTGAGTATTAATCCATATTTCGCGCTCAGGACGGCCGCAGTTCGGGACGTATTGGCGGATCTGGACCGGCTTGTTCCCTTTCGATGACGCAGGGGGCTAGCTAGTGTGCGATATATACATCCTACACCCCCAAACAAGGGGTGCACGATGTCGTGCAGCCGATTCCGGTGCTGTTTTATTTGCGGGTGTGGCTTTAAAGACAAAAAATGGTCAATTGGTGATTCTAGACCCCTGCATCCCTCTGAATGGAAACACATGCTAGGAATGCCATGTTGGATTTAGACCCAGTGTACGTTCCGAAGCCCAGTGACCCTCTGCAAAACCGCAGAGGTCTCGATTCAAAAGCTACGGTTAAATACAAGAGGATGAGTCATAAGTACGAAAGGAGGTAGCTAACCATGTGAAGCAAACAGCGCGCAAGAGTCCGTAAGAGTCAGTAAGATGCATACATGAGTCTGCATGAGTCGGGGTGAATACGGTGCTCGGGGAAATATATATCCGCGTGCAGAGCCATGCACTGCTGTATCGGTTGTTACTCTAATATTATTAATAATACTCCAACACACCCCCACAAACGATAGCACCAAAGAGCACCCCCAGAAACATGTCGAGGTGCTCACCAGACTCCATCATAATCATCGGAGTCATATGCAGCTCCAGCTAGCTCCAGCTGTCTCGCCGGCTTTCTTCTTCGACTCCTCTCGACGTAGACGTTCCGGGTGATTGAAGAGAGATTCCTCATTGACGGGCTGTCCTTGGGCTGTCCATGAGCTGTATCCGCGTTGAGGAGATCTCGCAGACAGCAACGATGGCTTACGGTTCGGTGTCGGAACCTCCAACCGAACCTTTTGACAGTGATGTTTGACTTCCGGGGAACGTGCGATGGGGGCGTGCTTCGTGATGTTCTTACTACACATGGTCACTTGGTGCTCCCTGTGAATCCTACTTTGTTAACTCGTGTCGCTGGAAAGCCTTATTATCTCTTCAAAAGCAGCATACTCCGTGCCTTCGGCGCTCAACTCTTGGATGAAGTCACCCTGGACCTGAACAAAAGAATTCCTAAATTCACACCCACGTCCAATTTCCCTTACCGCGAAGCATCTGGTGCGTGTTTAATTTTGAATTGAGCTCATAAACCTGATCATCGTACCGGAAGGTTTCGCTTGTTTTGTTTGCGAAGGCGATAATCAAATTGACAATCTTGAACAATCGGATTCCCACAGCTGTTTAAAGTGCAATCCTCCGCTTCCGCTTAACATCAAACAACCCCAGACCGTCTTGACGCACATGGGTGCCCATATACTCTACGACTCCACCATCCATGCATCTGACCAACCCTGCGGATTTTGTTGCCGCCCTTTTCCTATGTGCCATTTCGTACTCAAACGGACCGGGGATGGGTTGGCGGTAAATCGTGCCGCGTCACACGGCTGCATGAATTTCGTTAAAACATTCAAGTACAAAGTGGCGCCAACATCGAGCACAAGGTCCCCTTGCTCCAACGTTCCTCTAAGTTGTCCCGAATGCGAGACGACAGCTGCCGCGGTGTGGCACTACAATTTGAAGCACCACCTGATTCACGCACACCCCTGTATCCCAGTTGCAAAACACAAGGATTTGTGGGAGCTCAGCCAGTCTGAAAAGGTTGCGATGCAGAACGTGTGGCAAAAGGTGAAGGACCCGCCGAAGAAGGCTACCAAGAAGAAGCCTCAGTCGACGTTGAAGATCTTGGCCGCTCACAGCTCCTGGCGTGCTCTCATGTGAGTTTCTCAGTCATTCCAATATTCCGCTGCTCATATACATATACTTCCCCTTGGTGGATAGAATCGAAAGCCCCTGAGTGACCATTCCGACGTTTCCGACTCGAGCGATGATGACTCCTTCATCAACACTGACTCCCCGATCCCATCACTGATGGCCCCCGAAGTTTATGCCTCTGAAGTGCCCACTTTTGACCGGTGGTCTCCCTCACCGTTGGAATATATTCCTGACTCTGAATTCCCCGAAAATCAGACTGGGCCTTTGCGATCGCAATCCTTCCCGGAAACCGCCTTTCATCCCGCAACTGGAACCGAACTAGATGCTCGAGCTGAGGTGAGCATCGCAGCCTGAGCTGCGTCGCAGAAGTTAGTTATAATTCCTTGATTTCATAGGATCTCGCCGACCACGATGACGAAGAAATTGGTAGCGGCGCCCCGGGTACTGTGCCTGACTCGGACGCGGCTCCCAGTACCACCACTTCCTCGGCCCCTCAGGGACCTACTGTTCCCCCCCAATCCGGGAGCAGAACCATCTGCGAGACGCTCTGGTCGCAAACGCAAAGAGCGGGAGGACTTAGGGAACTTGTCAGCGGCGCTTGCGGCATGCATTTGCGGCTCCTCTGCGGCTCCTTTGGACGATTCGGAACACCCCAATGTGGTACGGTGCAAAAATGAAGGCTGTGAAACGAAATGGGTGAGATCTTGAGCTTTATCTGCCTACAATTTCACCGACGGGTGTTCCAGTCCAGTGTCTGGAGCGGGGAAGCGTCCCGGATGGTTGGGTCTGTGAGGCTTGTCTATCCGCTGGCTTTCACCCAAGTAGGTGTCGTCGCGGCCCGAAGTAGGTTATCAACTTCGTCGGCGCTGGTATATGGTTTTGTTTGTGAGGGAAAGATGTGAAGATTGCGGAGATGGTGTATTTGACTAAGACACTGCGGTAAATGAGCTGTATTTCCTTGCACAAGTACTGTTCTGCAAAAGTTCTGCGCGCCGGCCATGGATCCAGGCTTTATTACCTTGGTGGGTTATCCAGAGTTGCTGGAAGACAATGCCAGTCTTGTTGGCAGGGTGGAATTAGACCGTGCCAGAGAATCCAAGGGTGTTGCAGATGCATGTCTTAGTGCGAATTTGAATACATTGTAGTGTGGCAGATCCATTTTCGCTACCCGATGAGTATGGTGGCGAACCCCACAATAATCTGTAGTAGAGCACAGACCGTACATTCCGAAGTAAGTAAGTTGCCACTGGCAGGTGGTACACGGACAGTTGCCTCTTTGCAAATGTGTCTTTGGTCGAGTGGTTATCTATCCGAACTTGCAAAATCAGCATGAATTCTGCGGTCTTGAGTTCGATTCTGTTGCGTGGTATGTCTTTTTATGGGTTATGTTTACTGCTATTTGCGGAACTTAGGGGCGGATCAATTTTTTTTCAAAAAATGATGATTTCAGTATAACACTCATAACTCCCTCAATTCTTAGTCTTTTCTCTTGATTTCAACACCATTGTACTTGTACACAATGCCCCCGCCTGCATGCACCCCTGGATGTGGGATGATTATATAATTTGTACCATATATGGTAAGTCACCAAATTTTGCATATATCACCTCCCGTACAAACATAAAGAGTCTGGGCATCGTGATATCTTCGCACATGTCTACTAATATATATATCCAGCTGCAGGCATATTCAAAATTTAGATATCAGAGCCCCATATGGTGCTGGATATGACCCAGTATATGTAGGTCAACGGTGTACCATAACAACAACATATATACACAAAATGGGCTCCCAGGCGCCTGTATATCATAGAAAAGATATATATTCCCAGATATCCAATGTTTTAATTACCTAGTGCATGTACAGGAAGTGATATACACAAAATGATCCTGATTTCCATATCTGGTTTGGATTATATAATCAGTATTCATCCATGGGTACATGCAGGTGGGGGCATTGTATACAAGTAAAATGGTGTTGGAATGAAGAGAAAGACTAAGAATTGAGGGAGTTATGAGTATTATACTGAAATCATCATTTTTGAAAAAAAATGATCCGCGCCCTAAGTTCCGCAAATAGCAGTAACCAGCTCCGCGAAGGGGGCCATTAATCGTGAAGGAGCCCCGGTGGAAAGGACGTTGCCTCCTGGATTAAAGTAGGCTGTGGGTGGTTATGAGTAAATCCCCATTTTCCTGGGGTAGAACCTGTTTTTGGACTCTGGCGACTTACAGTTCCAAATCCACAGCTGGAGGGGAAATGATCGTTGAGACGGTGGTAAAATTGAGGAACAAATGGAACCTACTTGTTGGTAAACACGATAGTGTGGGTTTCCGCATGAACATTGACGACAACAGCGGGCACTGCAAGAGCGGCAGCCTTGGCAGAGAAGAACATTTTTAGAAGTAGGTGCGAGAGAAAGGAAGGGTTCAGGAGCGAACTGAGGAACAAGGCATTGCACGGCCACCTTTTATATAGCTGTGTGTAGACTCGGAGGCCCCCAGAACGGCGAAAAGATCCGAGGCCTTGACGGGATGTGAGAACTTTGTGGAGTCATTCAGGTACCGTGTACGGATCCTATTTGCGAGAGGTGTTGAAATTTGAGATGAGATGCCGGCAGAACAGTGGAAGATACGTGGGAAAAGATGGAGGATTTGATGTGTTCAACTTGTACTTCGGCCGCAGTCGATGTATATCCACGTCATTTTCCACGCTGTGGCGATCCATGGATCTTCAGAATACCAGTGCTACTACCTACCTACTAGTACCTACCAACGATGACTGCTGAGCGCTGAGCGCTGATGTAATACGATGATTGCCGTTACACAGTTCGTCCACAGGACAGATGCAGTAGATGGTCTTTGAGCCTAGACAACTTCAGCTGCACTGAACACCCGTGACGACTGTTAACCGTGCAGATACGCGGCGAACACTTCGCGAATTGACATAATCAGGGGATCCAAGATCCCATCATAAGCAACAGGATCAAAAACATGCCGATTTGCGCAGCCCATCAGCAGACGAACGGAGGTAGTCTCGGACCATACTCCCATGACATCCCAATTTGGGAACCCTCTCATGACAGGGTTCCCAAATTGGGATGTCATGGGAGTATGGTCTGAGACTAGAACGGAGGCGACTGAATCAGTACATTAAATATAAACTCGTTTCACTATCTCCGCCGTCAGCTGTTCAGCACACCACGCATGTTGTTCGCCTCATAGCTGAATGGATTACGGGAGTCCTCGTTCGACATGATGAGAGTTCTCTGCGGCGTTCTAAGTACTTAAGTTGACAGGAGTAACTCTGGAACACACCCAGCGCCATCTGGTTGAATGAGATCTTTTCGGAGACCATGGCGGCCGAAACTGCGATCGGACATCACAATATAAGTATATATTCTTTCATCGTCCATGTGAAGCGGAAGTACGTCTCAAGTACGTGCGAGGCGGCATCGTGGAAATTTAGAGCTCTAATTCGCCACAATAGTTGAGGATGCAGACGGTGCTGACCGCGCCTCGGTCGCGAATCAGGTCTAGTGATAGATCGCGGAACGAGGTTGAACACGGTAACTTAGGACACGTTGGATGCTTTCAATAACACAGCAAAAATTGAAGAAATCATGTCCTTCCGCGTGCTGTTTTAAGCGCCGTAAAAATAATCATCTGCCATGGCCCGCTTTACGAACCCGGGGACTGATGGCCGGTCACTGGGCGTTATATCTTCTATCACCTATACATCTACCCTCCAGGAATCCACCCGGAGGGTTAGCAAACTAATAAAATTCCGTCCAAAACAAACGAACATGCGGGGACCGAAATAGAATGAATCTGAAACCACGATGTGTGTGTAAGATGTACCAGATGGGTAATGTATAAAGATCCGCACGCGCGCGCGCAGGTGCGGCCCGCATATGGTATTGTGGGGAGTAAGAGTAGATTGACCGTCGCTAATGGGTGAACAAATTGCGAAACTCGACACTGGATCACACTACTGTGTGAATGGCAAGGAGATCACTGCTTAGCTATCGGCGCCCTGTGAACTATTGGGTTTGAGAATGTATTTCATCCGAAAGCCGAGGAAGCTTTCCTGAAATTCAGTACCAATTTCGTGCCGCCGTCGCAGCCGTCGGCAGCGTAGCCCTGAATTGCGAGAAATATGAAGTATACGGAGCTAAAGCTTCCCATGGTTCCAAGCTGCCCGGATCGAGCCCCGCCTCCACATCTGCGGTGGCAATTGTCCTTTGTAAGTACAGTTGTAAGACCGATCACTATCAACCCATTTACAGACAAGATGTTTGATAGGTCCCCTCGCTGGCAGATGATCAATCCTTCTTCTTATGGCGGTCAGCGCAGCACAGAGCGGGTCGAAAATCGATTGACAAACAAAATGACCCAGTGATTCCGCGAGTGCTCTGAGTTTAAAAGGTGCAAACACTGAAGCGTTGTCCGGTGCATCTTCTGTACTTAGTCTCTCATCGTCATGTTCGCCTCTCTAGTCTTTGTCGCTGTCCTTGCTTCCGTTGCCAATGCGTCCATGTTATCACTCTCCGCGTGAGTCCCATCTCAACCAAGTCAGTTGGGACTTGATTTACTCTACGCTCATAGAACAATTGTGCATTCGGGGTGGGAATGACTCTCAGCAAATTCCCCCACGACGGTGTGGACTACACGGGTGAGTTATCCAGCTTGATTCCCTGGTTGGTTCGTTTCCTCATATCCCGGTACAGGCCCTGCCATTCCGGATATCGCAGCTTTCTCCAGTACAAGTATTACCGTCCCAACTGGGTAAGGGACATTCAATTGCCCACATGTTCATCGCTCAGCGAGATCATCAGATGGAACGGCAAGTAGCTTTATGGCATCCCGGTGGCGTCTGCTGACTTTCCTAGGTCGCATCTGTGATCGTCCCCCGGGCTCTGGTACTGATTTTAAATTGATTGTTTTCGTTGTTCGCCTTGCTCATTGTTCTCCTGCAAGGCTGTGAAAACGACTGCTTCGGAGGGAGTACGTATCCTCGACGACTGTGAAATCACCTCATTCAAGTCATTTGTCTTCCCTAACAGTTGCATTTGGAGAGGCGCCTTGCTCGATGACCGAGGTCTGTTCCACTCTAGACTAATTTTTTGCCTTCACGAGCCCATCTTATTTTTCAGTGGACTTCGACTCACCCAACATCGGCGGGCAAACGTGAGAGACACACTGCTCGTGATCCATGTGCCTAAATCTGACACGTCTCTTGGTAGTGACTACGACATCAGTAACATCCAAGGCTTCTCCGTCGTTCGTATCCGTTTCCTAGCTTTCACATTTGCTCAAGTTGATGTATCAAGCCGCAACAAATTCTCCACCCAGTGGGTGCCCTGTCGTTACATGTACGAGTGCGGGCTGCCCTTGTGGCCAGGTAAGCCTTCTGCCAAATTTATGAGCAACAAACTGATGCAGACTCCAGGACACTCAATAGAATGATAATGGGTAGTTTCTTAGCTCATTCAATCATAGATCACACAAATACACAGAGCCTGAGCTGTACCTATATTCTGCTTGTTCAAGTCCACTATTCACGCGCTCCGGGTGCCATGCCTCAATACGAGGATGGTGTGCCTCCGCCATCCAAACAATTGTTTTTAGAGCCATACAACATCCCACACAACCTTCAAATCACGACACTAGAGATGATCTCCGCAAAACACACAAATAATATATTATAATTACTACCGGCGGTATGAAAAGATTCTGAGGACGTCATGCCCTGCGGAATTGTCGTGTGATTCTGCTCATATAGTTTTCAGAAACGTACGCTGAGAATTGAGGTCAGAACAGCTGTTCTGGCTGAAATGATCAAAATCAGCTCAAAAGGAAAAAAAAATCGGCCGCGCCCTAAGTTCCGCAAAGAGCTGTAAAAAGGGCTTGTAATTTACCGATCAGCTCAAAAAGGAAAAAAAAATCGGCCGCGCCCTAAGTTCCGCAAAGAGCTGTAAAGTTCATTTTTATCGTTCGGTTGTCAAATGTGAGATGTACAGTTGTGTCTTCCTCAAAGTCATCTGAAACAATTTTGAAACTTGCCATAATTTGAGGGTCATACTGACCAGCCCGCATGACCTTGATATGCACAAAAGTGGTTGTTAAATTCAGGGGTGGTTCAAGTTGGCCTTGTCGTCTTGCAGCAATCTCATGCATTGAATCATCCCCAGCAAAGATGCGGAAGCCATTTTCGGCACTAGACGCTCTGAAGTTCGGATCATAGGTCATTGGTTCTACAATTTCAACTTGTCGCAGATTTGCATCCAATTCCACCTCTGGGAACACCGAAAGTGATCTAAACGACAACGCGGACAATCTGTGGGAGACTGATACAGAATCCGACATGGAGTCAGACGACTATTTCGAGGCCTGGGAAGTGCAGCCCAAGCTGCAGACATATGACAAGTGTGAAGAGAGGTGGCTTGAGAAGCGGGAGAAGCACTGCCAAGCACCGTGCTGTTGAGATGCAGGGGAGCCTATGGTGTTTGTGGCACGTCCAAGTGATCGGTGCAAGCTAAGAAGAAAAAACTCCAGGACATTCAATTCGGGTTCTCTCCGCATCTCGGAAGATGAATTGAGCCGCCAGTTGGCTGCAATTGACGCAACAGAGGGCTCCCTCTGCCACCTCCTCTGGCCCCAAACTGCCTCTCGCTGCCTCTCACTCAATCCCAGCTCTGCGCACCGTTGCCACCATGTTTGCACAGCAGAAACGAGCCCGTGCACTCTCCCTTGACGATGACATCGAAGAAATTACCTCTCTCCCTGGTGCTCCTCTCAAGCGAATCAGGACAGATCCACCTGCCCGTTCTGGGGAAGAAATAGAGTTGTCTTCGTCCGACGAGTTGGCAGACGAGGAGGAAGAGCCAGTGCCCGAGCAGGTCAAGGAGCTTGTTGACGAGGGACTTCGCCTCTGCCTTGTTCCCACCATCCGCCAGAGGGGTGGTGTTGGGCAAGGGCAAGGCCAGGAAGATGGCGAAATAGGTACACTATATTTTGAAATTTCCGTTCGAGATTTTGCGTTTTTTTTTCCCGCGCTATGGCCCCTCCCAATTTTTTTGAAACGAAAATTTTACATACAAACTATACCTGCTTTCATGCCTAATCCTGCTTTTCTAAGGGCCCAGGTCAAAATTGCAGCTTGTCATGAAGTGTTGTCTGCAATCATACAAGAGGCCGATATTCCGATGGTGAGTACTCGCAACCAGCGCGTGGTTTCCTTGGTTTTCTATATCTTCCTTGTAACATCTGAGCCGTCGGCGTGCTTTGTTGCTCTGGCTGCCGTGGCAGAGATTCAGCTGTCTTGGGAGCATTCACAGTCGGAGGACACCTTCCAGTAGCTGCGCGTGCTAATTCCCGCGCTCGGTACGAGTCATTTAATGACATAGTGCGACAATACGAAAGCACGAGCCCAAATGTGGCGCTAAACCAAACATTCCGAGGCTGTTGACAAACACGGTGATGCGTATTTTCTTCCTGCGATGCAGACAGCTCATGATGATTACTAGGACTGCCACTCTTGGGACAGGACTCCTGGCGAGCAGGCGAAAAACAGAGCCCCCACGGTGGTACGAGGTATACATCCGGATATATTGTTCCACAGTCTGGTTCATGCGTTCCGTCTGTCCGTCCGCTTCCGGATGATATCCGGAAGTATAGTGCAGCTCCATGGAGAGGAGTTCGCCCAAGGACCAGAAGAAGGATGAAACGAATTCGGAGCCCCGGTCGCAAGTGACATGGGAAGGGACACCGTGCTTCGAGAAAACGTGGATAAGGAAAAGCCGGGCAAGTTCCGGAGAGTCGATATGAGTGTCGCAAGCCACAAGAATAACCTGCTTAGAGGCACGGTCAACTATGACAAGAATTGTGTCGTACTCGCCGGAAACCGGTAATTGATCGATGAAGTCAATAGAAATGGAATCCCATGGCTGGATGGGAACCGGAAGAGGTTTAAGCAATCCGTAAGGTCGGTGCCTAGGCTTTTTGTTGCGCTGGCAAATAATGCAAGATCGACAATAGTCCCGGACGAAGTTCCGGCATTCCGGCCAGGTATATTCTCGACGGATGAGAGCTAGAGTGCGGTTCTGACCAAAATGACCAGAGAGAACATGGTCATGCAAGTACTGTAGAACACATAATCGCAACTCCGGAGAGGTTCCGGAGATCAGAGGCACATAGATACGCTCATCAAGCCGGAGAAGACCAGAAGTGTCCAGCGGGAAGGGTTACCGGAGTTCGCGGCGTTGATACCGGAAACAGCGGCAGGATCATTGTTGAGATGGTTGCGGATATCTGAATAAAGTTTCTCAAGATCCATAACAACGGTAGCTCGAAGAACGATTTCCTCGAGAAAAGTAGCACGGAGAGATGCAGAGAGTTGATCTTGGGTGAAAATTGGGCGAAGGTTTTGCGGATTGAGTTGGCCATAAGCCCTATCCCCCTCTTTAGGGTAGACGTCCCATCGTCTAGTCAATGCATCCGGTTTACCTCCGAGCTTTCCGGGCCGGAACCGGATTACCATGTTGAAATGGCAGAGGTACTCGGACCACCGGACTTGGCGACGAGTAAGAACTTTCGTCGTCGCAAAGTACTCCAAGTTCTTGTGGTCCGTGACAACGTCGACCGGAAAGGTAGTTCCCTCGAGATAATGTCGCCAAATGGTGAAGGCATCGAAAATCGCGAGGAGTTCCTTGTCGTGCGTGTCGTAGTTGAGTTCTGCCGGACCAAGAGTCCAGGACCGGAACGCAACCGGGTGAATGTCGCCATCGTCTCCTTGAATTGAGAGAATGGCTGCGATCGCATAATCGGAGGCATCAGATTCAACGGTTACTTGACGTCCCGGAATCCAATGGTGCAACACCGGAGCCTCCGTATAGGCGTGTTTTAGTGTGTCAAAAGATAATTGGCAATCTTCTGACCAGTTCCATCGGACGTTCGACCGGGTGAGCCGGGTGAGTGGAATCGTGATGGAAGAATAATTCCATATAAAACGCCGATAGAAATTGCAGAAACCAAGGAACGATTGAATATCCTTGACTTTGCGGGGAGTAGGCCAGTCCATGATAGCTGAGACTTTCTCCGGAGACATTCGGAAACCTTCCGGAGACAGAATGAATCCGAGATACTCGCAAGTGGTTACGCTGAACTCGCATTTTGGAAGTTTGCAATAGAGTCCTGCGTTCCGGAGACGTCGTAAGACTTCCCGGACGTGACTAGTATGTTGAGAAGGATCGTCTGAGTAGATGAGGATATCATCCAAATAGACGACGACGTAAATGTCCAGCAAATCGGCGAAAATAGTGTTCAAAAATCGCTGAAAAGCCGCCGGAGCATTTGTAAGTCCTTCCGGAACGACCCGGAAGTCATACGAGCCATAGCGAGTACGGAAAGCTGTTTTGGGCTCATCGCCCGGAGCAATCCGGAGAAGATGATAGGCGTGCCGGAGATCGAGTTTAGTGTAAATCCGTGCTTTTCCGGGAGCATCAAGGAGGTCGGTGATAAGCGGGAGTGGATAGGTATCCTTCTTCGTAATCTTATTTAGACCCCGGTAATCGACGCAGAGCCGGAGAGAACCGTCCTTCTTTTTAGCGAAGAGGATTGGAGCCCCATGACTAGACCGAGACGGATATATAAATCCGGCTTTCAGATTGTTGTCAATGAACTCCCGGAGAGCAACTAACTCGTTCTGAGAAAGTGAGTAGACGTGTCCGACCGGAGGAACTTCGCCTTCCTGGGTTTCGATTTTGAGGTCATATTCTCGATGAGGGGGAAGATTGTACGCTTCCTTCTCCGAGAATACATCGGCGAAGTCGTGATATTCCGGAGGAAGACCGGAAAGGTCCGGAACGTCGGCTGAAGCAGAACGAGCTTGGGCATCCTCTGTAGGACAAGCACGCAAGGTATACTGGACAGTATCCTTGTCTCGAATAATAGCACTATAAGCCGCAGCAGATACCAGTGACACAAGGGGAACTGAAGTGAATGGACGAGGCTTAGAAGCCTCCGGAAGAGGCGGAGATGCCTCGGGAGTGTCCATAGAAGGACCGGAATCTGGCGAAGACGTTGGATTCGATGTAGGTTTCTCGTCCGGGAAAACCGGAATCGGAGATTCCTCGTCCGTAATCGAACTACCGTAGCTGGAACAGACTTAATTGTCTGTGGTGTCGACGATGAATCACCGGATTGACCGGAACAGAATGATATAGTAGCGTCAGACCAGTTAATCAACGGATTAAAGCGGTTGAGCCAATTGTATCCCAGAACCAAGTCGCAAGGCGAATCAAGACGGGTAATGAAAAATTCCATAGGATGGACATCGCCAGATGGGAATCGGATTAGCAGCCGGAGCTGCCGATTAATGATTGTTGAAGAGCCGTCGAGATACCGGAGTTTAACCGGAGCAACCGGATACGGTAAAACCCATTTTTTTCACATTCTTTCAATGATATAAACAATGAGAAGAACCAGAATCAATAAGAGTTCGCAAGTGGATTTTGAATCCCGACGCAATTCGTGATAGTAAGGAAGGAGATATGGTTGCATATTCTTCCGGACCGGAAAGGGTATAGTCGACCGGAAAGTAGAGACGTGAAGATCGACGTAAAGGGCATTAGGTGAAAGAGTGGAAGCGTTGAGGCAGACCTCAGGAAGCACCCGGAGTCAACGCAACTCGGACCGGATGCTGAGGTATCCGAGCTACTGATTATTTTTTGACTCGGCGGTTTCGGCGGGTGTAGTAGGCTTTTCAGCCGTTGCAGACGCCGCCTTAGCCTGAGCGTATTCCGGACGCTTCCGGCACTCCGAAGCTGAATGACCGGTACCCCGCAGAACATGCAGAGATTTAGTCGAGATCGGCGTTCCCTTTCGTCCTTGGTGAGTCTCCCATGCTTATCGAGTTTGTCGGCATACGGTTTTGAGTCCGACCGGAAGACTGCTGAGTCGGTCTATCGGAAGTGGCCTTCGTTGTGGAAGATGACGAAGTAGGGTTGCCAGACTGCTTTCCGAAAGGTCTCCGACCGGAAGTGGGATTAGACGACTTAGGCGACGAGTTGGCGCCCTTGTGATCCTTTGACTGCTGACCGGCATTACCGGAAGTACCGGAATTACCGGAACCAGTACCACCACTGCTAATCTTCTCATGCTCCCGCTCTCGCTGTTTCTCCAATTCGCGTTTCCAATAGCGAGCATCAATCCGGCGGGCAATATCTTTAACCCCAAGCAAGGTGTTGAGATAGTTATGGTGAACCATTTCGTCCTTGAGCCGGCGAGGAAGTCCCTCGTAGAATTGATGTCGCAGGGCATTGTCGCCCCATTGGGTAAGGACAGCGAGACGATCGAAACCGATGATATAAGTGGCGATCCGGTCTCCGGATCATTTCGTCCTTGAGCCGGCGAGGAAGTCCCTCGTAGAATTGATGTCGCAGGGCATTGTCGCCCCATTGGGTAAGGACAGCGAGACGATCGAAACCGATGATATAAGTGGCGATCCGGTCTCCGGATTTCATCCGGAAAGACCGGATGAGATCTTCCGCATCTCCTACCGGATCTTGCGGACCAAAATTCTCCTGGAGTTCCTGAATAAAGCGCGGAAAGTTTCCGTCCCAAGCCGGAACGGAACCGGTGTCGTAAAGATTTGGTTCGAACCACTGCTGAGCAGTGCCCCGGAGATATGACATGATATAGAAAATCTTGTCATCATCCGAGATAAAATCCTGGTGACGTTCCGCAAAATGCAGGTAACATTGGGTGAGAAAAGACTGGAGTTTTGCGGAGTCGGAGCCATCAAAAGTGTCTGGATTGCGGAGATTCGAGCGTGTAGAACGAGGTGGAGCCGAGGAATGAGTGACATAAGACTGAATTGCATCCCGGAACGTTCGGATAGTGCTGATAAGCAGCTGTTCCGGCGGTTCGGAATCTGGGTCAGGAGGTCCAGCCGGACCGGGTCCAGGTCCGGGTCCGGGTCCAGGTCCGGGTCCGGGTGGAGGACCAGGACCATCAGGACCATCAGGACCATCAGGACCATCTCCACCTCCACCATCTCCTCCTGGATGACCACCGTTTCCGCCACCTCCTTCATCATCGGGATCAGGAGGGTCTCCGTGTTCCGAACCGGAGTGTGTATGATCACTACTGCCATCGCCAGGTTCCTCGGCTTGAGGAACCGGAGGTTGTCCGGTAGAACCGGATTCCTCCACAACCTCAACAATAGGAGGATAAGGGATCGGTGAAGTGCTCAGCTGAACGACTCGAGCACGATCCGGATATGGAGATCGAGGAAAAACAGTAGGATTCTCTGGAGTACGAGGACTTTGAACAAGTCCCGGAACATTAACCGGAAAGGTTGTCGGAGCGGAGAGAGTAACCGGAGCTGTAGGTGCAGCCATCCGGCGTGTGCGAATGGCGACATTAGGAGGAAGAACAATTTGTCCAGAGGGAATAGTCGACATGGAATGAGAGGGTGAAGACAAAGGAACAATCAGTGAGTAGAGACAAGATTTGCGACGTTCGTCAGAGTTATCGAGTGTTGCAGGATTAGAGGGAAGGTGTGACATAACCAGCCAGGATAGGTGAGTTTGATAATACTGTTATATACCGAGCCGAAGGAAGAACGAGAAGAGCAAGTCCGGAACCGGAACCGGACACCGGAGGATCGGAACTTCCGGAAAGTATATGGGAGGATAACGCAAGCACCACAGGACAGTAGGATGTGCGCACTACCGTGGCCGGTGAAGGAATGAGGACCGGAGGAATTAACCGGAGGACGACTCAGTGCAGAGCGTAGAGCAAAGCAACGTTAATTATCAAACTGAAGTACATGGCATATGTTACGGGTTTATATAGCTAAGTCCTAATTGTATACCTAAAAAGGTGCGAGTCAGGTGACCTGTCAGACATAACAATAATACGAGTCCCAAAGAGGATGAAGAAGTGATGTCGGAGAAATGAACAATAAGGAGAAGGATTATAAAGACGGATAAACGGGAAACGCTCAGTAATCCTTCATTGCGTAAAAACCCGGTGATCCGCGATGAGTCCGAGAATATTTCGTCCGGTTCCGGGATCCGGTTCCGGACATGACCGGAACATCAAGGACCGAGAATGCATGGATATAACAGATGTATGGGCCGAGACCATAAATTACACGGTGGTAGCGCCCATCGGCGAAGAGAGTGACCTCCGGGACCGTCATCGCCGGCTTCAGGCTCTCGAGGATATGGCGCAGGGATCCATGGAATAGATTTCGGCGAAAGGTGCGGAATTCAGCACTATCTTGGTTTTCTCGATCGGCTAGAAAGTGCACGATAAATAAGGTGCGACAACGGAGATGTAACAGAGTACATACCTTTGGGAATGGCCAGAAATCCTATTAATGTGACGGCGTTACAATGCGCTCGCCGTACGTTATTGTAAACGAGCCCATTGGACATGTACAGCGGGTAATAATCGTTCTGGCCGGTCGCAACGGACACTGTAGTCTTGTCGCTACCTAGGATAATCGGAACGAAGGTAGAGCCGTGAGTCTTTCGATCTTGGACAATAATGTCCTATAACGAGTGCTCTATCAGAAGCATTCTCAGAACTGAACAACAAACATACCGCTTGGCGCCAGGCCCAATTGCCCGACATGAAGTCCTGATACTCACGGCTACCATCAGATGCGAACACCCGCTTCGGCGCGAAATCCATCTCCAATTTGAAGTCTGGATTGGCGAGTTGATTCTGGAGCACCTTGCGAGGATCCCGGAAATGGACAGTGTACGCCTTAGTCTTCCACGGGGTCGTGTCGCCGGGGGGAATAGGTCGATCGTAGGTAACTTCAAACGATTCCCATGGGACATGACCAATTTCCGTGGCGTCGATCGTATTGTAAAGGTCCTCGTGGTCGGCGAACGGAGGGTCCCCGACAGACTCGGGGCGTGCGGCCCAATTCTGCATGAGTTCGTCAATTGCACCAGCCGACATTTGGATTTTGCGGTACAGCAGATCGGCAAGATGGAAGTCGAGATGGTCGTTGTACGGGAGTAATCGTCGGGGGTGGATGAACCTTCGGTGGGGTGGGGCGTTTGGTGGCAGGAAATTCCCTTCACGATCGCAGGGCCGTCCTGCAACGATTTATTAGTTTCAGGACACCCAAAACGAGGAAATACGCACCATTCAATAACGGATGATATTCTATTCGGCGCTGCAGTACTGGATCAATATTTCCACCTCCAACGTCGCCTCCACCAGCCACAGGTGATGCTCGAGAGCCAGCAGGGACATTAGGACATTCGGGTCATGGGCTTCCTGGTGGAACGGGACATGAATGCTAGAGTGCCGTGAGCGACCAGACAAGTTGGTGAAAAATCGAGGACAGCCGGGGAATAGGCAAGGAATATTGCGCGGCCTGAAGGTTTTTTGGCGGTGCATCGCAGTTACAGTGTAGCAAGAGCAGGAAATTGATCAACCACGTCTCGTGACTGCGCGCCAAGCCGCGATAAACATGATCAGATATTGATCGGTCATCCAGTTCAAGGAGGCAACTGGTGGACAAAGTATGGCCTAATGTACATTCAGTAGGGCTGCACGCCGTGCCCGTCGCGCCGGTTCTACGGGTCCCGTACGACGGGTAGCCGACCCGTTCCGTCACCCGCGGTTTGGGTCCGGGTTTTCCGGGTTCGGGTCCGGGTCGACTGTTTTATACCCGAACCCGTACCCGTGACCATCCCTAATTGTCTCTCATTCCAGCCACAGATGAGACACAGTCATCCATGCTGGATGAAGTGATGGACTATAATGACCCGTTGCCTGATGGGGAGGCCGATGTGCCCGACGCCTGACACTCCAGGAATACCAAATTCGCCTGCGTGAGCTGAATAGCACGTCCGTTAAAAACGCCTGATGATAAAATCTTAGCAGAAGACCTGAAGCAAACTACGAAAAAGAGCTACGGCTTTATCGGGATACGGAAACCAGTCGCTTTTGGTGTCGGGCCCAAATAAATTATTGTTTAGTTCTTCAGCCATGATGTCGGTTCATCGGTGTCTTCTGAAACCCGTAAGTAAAAAAATCAGTGTAGGCTGTTTGCGGGACTTGCCTCGGCAAAAAAAGGGATCATCCTCGTCTATATCCTGTTGATATGCCGCCTCATCGATTGTGTTTTCAGTATTTTCACCACGCAGAGCACGGACGAGCGACTCGGCCAGGGGATCTGCAACATCATCACCGGCAGAAAAATACACGCGCCGACCAGCCGAATCAGTCCATCCAAGATGCGAGAATTCCTGTGGGGATTTATCCTCTCCGTCTCCAGCCAACTCTCCCGTGTAATCGGGTACGGATTCTGTCGAAGAACAGCTCTGAATTTAGAATCTAAAATCAAGAAATTGACCTACCAACCATGGCCGACATATTAGGGGTGCTCAGATAGTCATGGTCGTGCCAGCGCCGTTGCTGTTCACAGTGAAAGCGGGGTGCGACGCGTCCCCGCTGTCGCCCGAGTGATAGCCAGAGGTAGATGCGACAGTAACCATATGAGGTTTGTTTAAGCAATCGCTGTCTCAACAGATGACCCGGTTCAATTATTGCTCTGTTCAAACATGTTAACTTATCAGCTCACAGGGTCCGAAGCATTGCAGCTGACAGCTGGCTCTGGACGTGTGTTCAAGGCAAATCGGTGTTGAAACAAGGTTCAGATCAAACATTGGTTTAAACCGTGTTTAAATAGCGTTCAAACACCGTTCAAAAAACAGCATCCAAGGAATGGACGTTGAAGGATTCGAACCAAGGACCTCTAGCACACATCCCTCAGAAGACGAGTCATAACCACTGAGCCAATGAGAAGTGACGGCAAGGCTTACACTAGGTGTCAAATGGCTTCCTTGGGAGCCCATTTCTTGTTGGGATTTCACAAGTCCAAACATGTCTTGGACAGTGATAGGATGCTGGATCTCGTACTTGAAAGTGTTTGCTCAGTGGATGCATCTCATATCAAGATGTCCTGTGCTATTTTCAGCCTGCATTTAGCTATCAAGCTGAATGAGAACAGGTACAACAGAACAATTTAATAGCAGCAATTATCAACTTCAGCGTGATTTATCATAAATCACGCTGAAGTTGATAATTGCTACACATAAATCATTTATGTGTGCTTGTAAAATCCTGGACTACTCAAGAAGACATTAGGGCAGCCATTATGTTCCTCCCATGTACTAAGTGGCCAGTGAGATGCAAATATACCAGTTCTGAGAGTCCCAGCAACTTGGACATAAAGGTGTGGTTCTCTCCTGCCAATATTGGTTCTGTGGCACAGTGGTTAATACTCCCTCTCTATCCTTGTGTTTATCTAACGGTGGTGAGCTTTGTCTGAGTTCGAACCCGCCTGGTGTCAACACTTTTTGAATGAACAGGTTTAAACAGTGTTCAAAGATAATCAGCGTTTAAGCAAATCAAGAACACCATTTGAACACTGTGTAAACATGTTGATCCGTGCTTAAACCATCGTTAATCTGAGTCGCACCTGCTCGCTCGCTGGGCTAGAGCCGGTGGTGCAGCGACTGGTTTAAGCAGAGGAGAGATTGAACAGGGTTATCTGTTGAGACAGCCACTGCTTAAGCAATCGTCATATGGTTACTGAGTGGACAGCAAAATGGAGGTCAGTGCCTCTCGATGCTTCTGAGTTTTCACCATTGTTAAATAATGCCGTATTTTCGACGTCACTTGCGTCGGTGGTTTGTCCTTCTGAGGTTCAATCCTTCCGTGTAGTAAGTATAGCTTGTCTGACGAGTCAATTGCGTCCTGTAACCATTCCAGCATGAGTTTTTCCACGAGTTTAGAGTAGACTACGACATCTTCTGCTGAAGTCGAGTCAATTAGAACAAACTCGGGGCATGCAAATGGAAATCTTGCTGCAGCCGTGATTACTTCTTTCACCCAAGATCTTTTACTCTGGGCAGACAGCTCTAAAATCTTGAAGGGGATCCGCAGGGGGCGCACTCGAAGGCATGAGCATGTTAGAGTCCGCAAATAAGCTGGGGTCAAATGCTGGATCATATGCAAACAACTCAGCAGTAGCGGGATCCCGCGCGAAAGAAGAGGTTGGCATGGACATGAACTTCCTTGGATATAGTGATGCCAACTGGAACGGAGACCGAGACACTTCCCGTTCAACCTCAGGCTATGTTTTTATCGCAAGCCGAGGAGCCATTGGTTGGTCAAGTCGCAGACAGCCCATGGTTGCCTTATCATCAACCGAGAGGTAATTTAGAACTCAGCTTCTCGTTGGTTTTAGTCTCCGTAATCACAAACACGTGAGGATTCCTTTGAGATATGACCGAATTGACGTGGCTGATCTTCCCAGGTCCTCCGAGTCCATTCATGTTGAGAGCGTAAATTGAGAAGCCGGAGTTCGTTCGGAGGCTGGCAGTGAGGGCGAGATTTGCAATGGAAAGGAGAAAGAAAAAGAGGAGCAAGAGATGTGGGGGCTTGTATTGGACAACTAAGGAATAAACAGAATTTTCGCGACCCGGTAGCCCTTGTTCATCACATCTCGGCGACACATCATCACACGCAAAGCTGAATACACGATGAAAAACCCGTAGGTCGACCTTCGGGCACCTCGGAGGCCGAATCGGGAAGGACCTTCCTTATTGGGAAGGCCTCCCTCAAGGCACGTGCAAAAACTCGGAGCCTTTGGGAAACATTAAGACCTTCTATGGGTAACAGCACACTTGAAAAGCAGAGGTCTATGCATCTCAGACACTTTCAGCATTTCTGGTAATTTCTTGAACCTGAAAATATGTCGAAATCCTCGCTGAATGGTTATGTTTGGTGTTCACGTGACTTCGAAACACGAGCTACGGTTAACAAGAGGTGAGTGAGATCTGGATCTTGGCCGCCATCAAAACTACGCGAGCTGTCAGATGTCACGGCCGGCACTGCCGGCACATCATCGGCTGCTCCCACGGCAGCCTCGGCATCCTCAGCAGGCACTATTTCGACTAATTCAGGTGTACAGAGGGTTCTTGACGACGGCGGCGTATACATAGAGTAGGTAGATGTAGTCAATGTCCGTCATTGTGGAGCCCTTTGTTATGCAATAAATACACCGTGTTCTACGGTGCTACTAATAGTACTATGGGACGTTTCCGGTGGAAGAGGATTGGCATGAGACATCCTCAGTCGACGCGGCCGTCGTGGTGTACCTGCGGGAGAGTTCGGGAGTCGCTTTTGTCCCCTTGATTCATCCGGGGGTACAACGGAAGTTGCATCTGAGAGCATGTCTGCGACGTTCTTGGTAATTCCCAGACGGAGCTCTTCAGTGTCAGAGATGAGAATTTTGGCCAAGAACTCGTCCCTTTTCTCCTTCGGAACTGTCAGCTCCCAATTCGGGTGACGCTCTAGCAAGTGGGTGTCCATGTTGTACTTCCAATGGACAGTGCTGCACAGCATGCAAGGAATTGGCGCGTTAGTCGATGGTTTCGAGACGCTGCATGTTAACGCAGCTGAGATTCTGAATTTATATGCATCCGGGCATGACGAAGTCACTTGTTTATGAACCAGTCCGATGGTGCATGTGCCCGGATCCACTGTTGATTGCCCGCAAAAGCCGCACGGATATTCCTTGTCAACCTGTGTTCAAGTGTTGGCGCCATTGCATTGATGGAAGCGAGAGAAAGTAGGATAGACATACTGGGGACACAATACTCTCCTCCTGGATGCCTTGTGCATTATGGACTGGTGGTGAATGTGGTATGTACAGGACCAAGCTTCCATACTGATTGCAGATTTGACGCGCTAAAACGCGAGCGGACGGTGTTATACGACGCGTATGGAACGCGTCTGAGTCGGTGGGCGGGCGAAGCAAGAGAGGGACATGCCGTTGATCGCCGATATTTGCCCTAACCAAACAATCTCCTTTTATGGGGGGGTGGGTGGTCGTGGGAACGCTTGCCAAGATCCAGATCTCACGCACCTCTTGACGGTTAAGACCCATCAAACGAAGGCACCTTTTCTTTTATAAACTCTTTTCACTTGGGTTCGTCGAGTACCTGTACCTAAGTATTAAATACGTAGACGAATATCACATTGTTAAATTGTTAAACGAATCTAGTGGTGATCGGCAACGCTCTGCCAAATTCAAACTCCGATGTTTGCCCATCAAGTGGTAGAGCCTCGTCCTGGCTCCTCTGTCCACTTTGAGGTCTACTTTGTATGGAGAAATATAATGGCATGGGCATCCTCTTTAAAACCATCGTTGCGTAATTTTAATTTACAGCTTCGATATGCCCAAACCGATCAAGTATAGAATTCACTCTGCGCGGCCACATTGGCAAAGAATATAAAATCGACAACGATAGATCTAATCTAACTACTGAATAGCACCTGCTACACCACAAGTTTGAATAAAACACGATCAACAGAGAGCTGTAATTCTAGTAGAGACTGAAAGAAGAATATACACTAACCCATTAATTGGCTGGATTATATCAGAGAAATAGTACCAAAATACATCTTAAATCATTAAAAAACACTCCAGATTTTTTCAAGAGCTTTTGACTCCGTTAAGAGGGCATTTGAGCCTTAAGAGGGCATTTGAGGCTCAAATGCCCTCTTAACGGAGTCAAAGGCTAACGATACCTTGCTCAAAATTTAATTTTGAGCAAGGTATCGTTGGAAAATAGGGGGAGTTACCTAATCTGGTAATACCATATTTTAGATCACCGATTTCTGACAGGGTTGCCGATCACCAAATCTAGACTAGACTGGAACCACAAGAGGTGCGTGATCTCTGGATCTTGGAAAGCGTTCCCACGACCACCCACCCCCCCCCAGAAAAGGAAAATGTTTGGTTCGCACAAATAACGGCCATTCCACGGCATCCGCACAGTCTGCCCAAACATCGAAGGATATTGCAACTAAAGTGATACCTGAGGAATTCTGAGGTTCATACAATATTTCATGCGTCCTGGACGTCGCTCAAGGAATTGTTGAGCGTTGTCGGCCATCGCCGATTGATCGCATCAGCTTAACTAATCGGCTTCCACGATCCAGAGATCTCACAGAAAAGCGTAGCCACGTGATGGCGAAGCGGTTGGTCACGAGCCTACCACGTCACCTTGCCAGATACCTCGATGACACGGGTAGTGTATGGCCTCGTCGTACAGGACGGTGCTGTCCAGAACGGTGCCATCAAAGTCAAGCTCACAGACACTGTCGAGGACGTCCTATAGCGCTGTGTAACTTCGAAATAACATTACGTGAGATAGGTGAGATAGAATGTGGCCCCTTGTTATATAACAAGGGCATGTAAATAACAGGTTCATAACATGACGTCACCGCGCGGAGCGCGGAATTTTTTTGAGGTTTCTAACATGTAAATTACATGAATTACATGTTATTTACATGTTAGAAAGGTTATATGTGTTAGGAACTATGAAAGGAAGTCGTCCATGGACCAGTCATCCGGACGACCCGCTTGGCTATCGTCTACAGGAGTTGCGACAGTTGACTCGGGCAATTTCGACGGCTGCAATAGCTCCGCTAACTCGGGGCTGTCAAGCTTGACATAGTCTGCAACGGCAAAGACAGTGCTCGAACGAGCCATAGCAGGTCGGGGGTCACTGAGATCAACACGCTCTGTTTCGGCGAGGTCGTATGGGTCAGGATGCTGAAAAAGAAGCTCTTCGAGAGCCTCTTTGTCAATTTCCGAGGGCGAGAAAAAATTGGCGGACTTCTGATCGGCTTACGTACCTTGGACTGCCGTTTATGGACATCCGCCGAATCCCGAATTCCCGGCCGAATTTTCACGTTCAGCTTGGACCAGGCGCGGTACACAATGTAGGGGCTCAGGCCCGAAGGAACTGGGGAGAATTTTGAGTTTCTCACAACCAAATTACATGCCTCCGAGCAGTCTCCATGTGAGAAACGTTAATAACATGTTAATAACATGTGATAAAGATCCTGTTATTTAACATTGTCCATCTTACACAGCGCTAACGTCCTAGACCTCACCAGGCAGATCGGACAGGATTTTCCAGCATTACCAGCACAAAATGCGGTCGTCTGGCTGGTTTGTTTCTTTACGGAACTCAACTCCGCCTATTTGATCTTCCTATATAGCCTTCTGAGTTTCTTGCGTCTGGCCCTCTCGGGGCAGAAGACTTGCGGGTGCAACTCGCAGAGCGCAGCCTCGCCGACATCGCCCAGCGTGCAACGGGTAATGAGACCATCGGTTCCATCCTTGATGACGATAAAGGTGGTGTGCAAGAACCACGCACCCATGTCGTTGTTGAGATTCAACTCTTGGCTGCCCGAGTTCCCACCGTATTGGAGGATGAGGAGCTCGAGCTCGAGGACTTGCAAGGAATGCTGGTCAAGCGTGTGTCGATTCTTTTCTCTACATAACTGAGCCTAATTTTAGCTATCCAGAGTACGAAAACGTTGTCGCTAGTGCCAGCAAGGGCAAAAGTCCGTCGGTTAACGCACAATCCAAGTCGTATAACACATATCAGGGCCAGAAGGTCCCTATTTTGGACGGGCGTTACAATGCGCTAAAGAACAGACAAACCATTGCCCCACCGGTCGAGCTCTTTCATCCTGTCTTTGCCTGTTTCCGCGCTCGACTAGAAGAAGCTACGACGGAGGTTGCGGAGGACATCGTTCGCGATACCGCGAGTCTCATGCGCTCAAGTTCTGCCATTCAGGTTTCGGAACAGCCCCGCACCCAGAACACGCGAACCTCTCTCGCAAAAATTCTCAAGCAGTCCTTTCTCCAAGTCGTTAACCTAGACCGCACGTCGGCGGATCATATCGCTCTTTGCGCTGATACCGCGGTGCATGAGACAGCCGCCGTGGTCGTTGTGGAGGAGAAGAGCGAGCTTGGAGCAGGGGGTTCGGAACCATCTGTCCAGGGTTCCTTCTCGTATATGAAATTTTGGGCCGACCCAACGGCAGGTCCTTCTCTAATGCCTCTTGGTGTCTTTCATTGATTTCGTGCTTAGCATCAGCGCATTCGGGAGGGCTGCTGCTGTCCGAGTTTCATTGTCGGATTGGCAGGTCCATGGCTGGTAATAGTTGGAGCAGTGTTTACCAGCCAGATCATCGCTCAACGCCTTACCGACTACTTATGGCTCGGAAACAGTCGCGTTAATGACGATGGCCACGTTCTTCGTGTTGCCCGTATCCTCCACTCTCTCCAGGCTTCGATTGAGGAGCTTCAAATGTATTATCTGGACCTCCAGCCACAGCGCTTTGATCCGAAACAACCACATCCCCGCTTCTTCCCCTCGATTACCTCTTACGAATTGAACGGTGAAGCGGTCACTTTCATCTACATCTCACCGCTGGAATCCGACCCCGCATGCATGACATTTCTGGCGGCGTTGGATGAGACGGCGAACAAGAAGTCGTCATCAAGTTTGTTCAGCGTTATGGCGAGGAAGCACACAGGCTTCTGGCGCGACTTCGGCTGGCGCCGGAGCTTATCCACTTTGGGTCAATCAGTGCGCCCGGGCTATGTTACGGAGGGTTTCAGATGGCTGTCATGGACTACGTTGAAGGACAAACCCTCTCCGACGCCTACAATGACAATCCCCTTCCCGCACGAGTCAAAGAGGCCATCAGCAGGGGTCTTGAAGCACTTCACGAAGCAGACATTGTTTACGGCGACCTTCGGAGGCCCAATATCATGATTCGAGATGAGGATCAAGCTGTCGTGTTCATCGATTTCGACTGGGCCGGGAAGGTTGGCCAAGTGAGATATCCTCTGCACTTGGCCGCTGCTGTACGCGAGGCGTCGGGGGCGTTGGAGTATGACTTGATGGACAAAGGTCACGATAGGAACATGTTTACAGTCCTCTGAACGTCCTACTGTTCATTAAAATATTCTTCTATATGATGTTGCGGATAGATTGGTTGTGGAATGGATGTGCTAGGTGGGATGTGAATGTCGCTTATCTTACGCGCCGGTAGCCATCTCGTTTCTGCCCCATGGAACAACTATGGAAAAGCTTGTGGGGTCAAGCGTCGACGCGCATGACCACTTTTTTCGACAAAAATAATAAGTTAGGTAAATATTTTTCTTCATTTTCATTTTCTGGATACGGCCAGAGACATGGGACAACTCTTGGGCCCCCGCTGCGTCGGATCGCGAACGGGACTTTATTAACAGTCAGCGCCATGTCGAGATCGAGAAGGGTAGATTCTCGCGTACCTTTGGTCCAGACCTCCTCCCGGGTCAGCCGATTGCGAGGACATTACATTAGGGTTATTCACGGTTCCCCTTTTTGCGCGCCTTTTTTACTCCCTTTTTCTGTCCCTTTTCTGTTTCACGGCCAACGAATGCCACTGAAGTTCAACCAGAAGGATTGATGATCATGCTGGATGCTTTTGTGGTATATTTAATTGTTATAAGGAAGTACAAGATCAAGCACCTTACTGTAATAGGGACTGGCATGGACGGCCCGGTACGTGACCGGGCGGACGCGCGCGGATGATGGATGATCCGCGGACACGACCTCCAGCAAAACCGAGTCCAAATTCACTTCCCCGAGTTCCAAATCCAGCGCAGTGCTTGAAGCAAAAACCTCGCGTGGAAGATCCAGCCAATCCGTTCGGGGCATCGCAGCAGAGGATGCACCCGATGATCCGGCAATGGCCTCAAGTTTGTCCTCCGAGTCGAGCACGTCATCGTCCTCCTCCATCTCTTCGTCGTCGGAATGGATGTCGCGCTCGATATTGTAGAATTTGACCTCGGGTAACGGCCGGGCAGCCTTTCGAGTCTAGGCCAGCATGAGAAGGGGTTTCCGGTGATGGTTTAAAGATCACTTACCTTGGCCGTGCCAGCGGACATGGCCTTTTGTTTATCCTCGTCGCGATACCACCCACGAAAATGATCGAAGCTGAAGATTGTGTCGACCTTTACTTGATTACGCAGCGGTGAATTGATCCATGTGACAACGGAAACGGTCCGCTCATCTGCCATTGAATTCGGAACTGCTGGATATAATTTCAAGGCCCAACTCTATACGGCGGTTAGTGTCAAGTACGGTCGCGTAAGAACAAACTCACGGCGAGAATCCCCCCGCGCTCCGTCCCTTCAAGTGCGCGCCACCAGTCGAGTGGATGTGTTTTTCCGAGTGGTTTATTGAAGGGGAAAGCACCCATCATATGCTGCATACTGCTCCTTGAATTTATCGCGGAAAGCGCGTTTCCTCCTCTTGAATGCGATGAGATGCGGGTCCACGCCGTGGTCGATCTCCGTGATGGCCTGCGCAAAGAGGTATGTGCCTACGGTAGAAAATGTGTTGGCATTTTGCACACCAACGGCCACCTCGATCGTCGGTGTCCCTGGGATGGTGGTGGTCGGTGGTGCGACCGCATTTGGCCGCTTGAAAATGGAAGAATTGAGGTATTCTATCGGGACAAGTAGGCAAAAGATTTATCAAGCTGTATGCCGGCGCACTTGGATTCAAATAAAAGGCCGCAAGATAGACTTCATGCTCAAGATTGGTCACAAAAAACTCTTTCCACCGATGGTTAATAATTCCCCGAATCTCTTTGCAGACGTTCTCCGGGATCATGGTATCGCGGAGTGCAGCTCGGACGTGGGCGGTGACTGCGAGCCAGAGAAGATAGATGTCGGCAGGATTACATTCCTGAGCCTCGAGACATTGGATTGCTCTCGCGATGCCTTCGGTAACGGAGCTGAGCTGATTTAACTGCATCTCGAAGGCAAGGGTCTTCTGCGTGCCAGTGGTGAAATAATCGTTATATTTCTAGAGGTACAGTCAGTCAGAGGCGGTGACAGCAGTCAATTAACGTACTTTGATCTCGATTAGGCCGCTTGTGGAAAGACCACGCATGGGATTCAGATTGCGGCCCACTGAGATGCTGGACCAGGTTACACTGGATTAAACAAGATTAAACCTCCCCCGCCTCATGCAGGAATACTGATACCTTCTATGACACCCCCAGACAGCCCCCACCACGGCAATCCACTTCTGTGAGCGCCGATACACCTGGAGTCGTTACATGGGTTCCCGGAGACAATTCCCCAATGCCTGGCCCGAATTAGTCTCCCGTAGTCAGACCATAAATTAGAGTTTTTTTTTTTTTTGGGCGGAATGGGAAAAAACTTATTTATGGTCTGATTGTACTCGCGCCCAAAATACCGTAGGTCGCCATTTGGCTTGCACCTGTGATCCATACCACTTGCACAGAGCAGAGAAATGAGGTCGAAATTTGGCAAGGTCACACATGTCACATACCCAAAATGTCATTTGTTCAGACCATTTGGGCTTCCTCAGACCTGCTGGAACAAATTTGAACAGTAGGAAATGTTTGTAACCCTCTGAATTCATGACCAAAGGTCTTTGGATGGTGATTTGAGTCAGTTCAAGTAAGATATGGGCTAGATCATGTGTTACAAAATTTGAGGATCCAGCATTGTCTGGATTGATGTCTCTCAGGCAGCAGATCTAGTTGCTCAATTACCCTGCACTTAAGCATAGCTATAGACCATATGTCTGTAATGATGCCTACAAAATATTGGGGCAAACCAGGCACACATTGTGGCACAATACTGATTTGTCCCAAGTGGTGATCCCATCCCAAGTGATGGTACAATACTGTACATCTGGCAAACGCCGCTGCGGGCAATCCACAACTATACCTATGGCTCGGAAACTGCACGATGAAAATCTTCCACCAAGTACGCCAGCATCAGTAAAACTACACATTTGGCTTTGGCATCTTTCATCTTTGTACTGTGTCTTTGAGCTTCTGAATCTTGGGGAGAGCATCTTTGGTCTTTGGCCACCAGTCTTGGGTCGTCTTAGGTCTTTCATATGACATCTTATGTCTTTAGAATCTGTCCTGCCCTAGACGTTCTGAAAACTTGCCAGGTGAGTAAAATTTCGTTGAGCTGCACTCCAATTATGCATGCATGGTTAACAGAAAGAGTAATATGCCCTCGATTGACTCTCAAATAGAACACCGAGTCAAAATGACACGTACTCCGCATCAGCGCATCGGTGTCTGAGCACAGGGCGCTGCGGTGAAACGAATTAATTGGCATGCGCAGCCTGGTTTCGTCGCGAACCTGTAGGCAGTGGGGCGGAACATTCATCGCTCGCTATGCTGTGTGGTGGCGGGGTGGCGGGGCGCACCGGCTATGCGACCGGAACAATGATCCGGTCCGCTTCCTCCAAGCGGCCGAGTGCGAACTCGTGTGCACTGTACCTGGGTCCTCGCACGGAAATTCCAAGCTGTGCATAGTCCATAACAACCAGTCATTGCCAGCGGCTGTTCCACAGCATTTTAATCCGTGCAGGCGTGTTATTCAACCATAGCAACCCGAAATCCTATATAACCCATACCTTCAGTTTAGCTGTTCAGACGGCCACGACGACACATTTCTGACGCCTCACACGCAATCGTCGCTGGATATGGCACGCAATAACCAGCACAAACCACAGCGTAACATTTCCCCTTTCAATGAAGACAAACTGCTGATATTTTCTGCCCAGCGCCCTTGGAACTTGTCGGGCCATACATCCTGCAATATTGGAAGATGAGAATGGACGACAAGAAGATTCTGGAGCTGCTTCGAAAGCATCTCAAGGACACAAAATATGGCATCGGGTTCGTGTTCAATAATTCAAAGTTATCCAACTGATCCGGCATGCAAGACTCACAAAGTTTCGAGAAATGCGGGAAAACATGGGGCTGTATCGTACGAGAAAACAGGGCCACCACGTGGACAGCATCCGGGACGCCATGATTCGTCTCCGTGCACAGTATCCCAAGGCCGGGCAACGAGAGATTAGCAGCCTCCTATTCCATGAGGAAGACATGAGTGTTTCAAGGTAAATCAACCTGTTATCTTTGGCGGCAAATACTCATTTAAACGCAATTCGCAGGGCTGTTATAACGTCGTATTTCGCGATTTACGAGCCTGATCTCGTCAGGCAGCGCAGGGCCAATCGCCTGAAGCGTAAGCGTTTTTGGGCGGCCGGCGTCAATGACCTCTGGGCCATAGATCAACACGACAAGTGGAAATACAAGTTCGGACTTGCACTCCATTCCGGCCTTGATCCATTTATCGGTCGAATTCAGTGGCTGAAAATATGGTGGACAAACAACAATCCTCGTCTCATACTCAGCTATTACCTCGACGCTGTGCAAGAGCTTGGATGTAAGTGCAACCACTCTATCACGAAGAGTGATTAAATCTCAAATTACAGTCATGCCTCTGATTTCTCAAAGCGATCCAGGCTCTGAGAACTTCGGCCTTGCCAATGGACACACTCTACTGCGCCACTGGCACGACCAGAGTCTTTTTGGTACACTCCAACATCGTTGGATGAACGAGAAGAAAAATGTCATGCCAGAGATCGGCTGGTCCCAGTTGCGACACCGATGGACTCCGGGATTTGAAGATATCCTCGATATCGGCGTCAACAATGGCTGGTACGATCCTAGCATTCTGCTTCAGGCGTACGTTCTACTTTTAAATGGCGACCAGTTATTAATCTGTGATTAATCAAGGCTCGTCTTTCGCTGGGTATTTATTCCCTGGCTTCAGCGGGAGCTCGATGCCTACAGAGAGCGTGTTAACAACATGCAAAGCGTGCAGATAAAAACAAGGTTCTTCCTCACGGAGTCCCCAATCACATGCACCAAGCGCCCGAGGATTTCGGGGTCCTAGACTTCAAGGTGTGTGTTCACATCTTTGAAGCCTTTTCCAATTCTCACTTCACTTCGACGGTTCAGATAAGTGTTGATCCGGAATCAATTGATTATGTTCGAACATTGTACGCCCCTCCCGATCACGAGGTCTTCGAACTAGTGCCGAAAGACTTTGCTGAACTGCTGCCGAGTTCTACAACCAAATCGGCCAGCCACCCATCACCCGCACAAATGTGTGGAACATTTATATGGAGCTATTGACTCGATTCCAACACCTGGACAATATGCACCGGGTTCCAGCGGACTTGGACCAGCATTGGGGATATGCCTTGACAATCGCCAGGGATGATCACGAGGACGACATTGCGCTGATCCCCAACTTGACTTCGCTGCATAATGGTTCACAGGTGTTGCACCGGATGGCACCTTTTACATGGGTGGAGTGAACAACGGACTTGGATTAGGTCAGTTGCAGTGCCGAGATTGATTAGCTTTATCCCTGATTTACATCCACAGATAGCATTCAGTCGGACCAGCTGGATGGAATGATGAACAGGGATGAACCACTGCCTCCGGGGGAAGCTGATGTCGAGGAAGACGATCAGTTGATTGCCTGGTTCTCGGACGAGGAAGATGCAGCCTCCGCGGTGAATGACCGGTAGTTTAGAGAGTCGTTTCAGCCATCCATGTGATAATTATGCCTACCTATGATCTAGTATGCAGTATGCGGAGTAATACGACTTATGAGCACAAAGCCGTTATGTAAATTTACCACACTCGAGACCGTGTATGGTGCTCCATTTTTCCGCGACGCCCTTGCCCGATATATCGTCCAGTTGACAGATCCCGAGCTATCATCAGCTCAAATTGAGCGCGAGGCAAGAAGCTTTGATGTCACGTTCAATGCTGTCCCGGTTTTCCAAAGAATCAAGTTTAGCACATCGGACCCGTATGCTAACGACGGCCCCACGGACTCCATCGTTGACTCTATCCACGTTCAGCCGAGGAAGGTGCTGAAGAACGGAGATGATGTCCCGGCACGATTTGACACGGCATTGGTTAATACAGGGCAGGGCGACAAGGCAGGTACCACTGGTGTGTCCCCCTCTGGGTCATCTGATTCACTTCATTCGCTGACTTTGGTGATTAGGATACCGAATCGCTCAGGTGCGGGTGATTTTACCCTTCCAGCACGACTTGCCAAGACTGTTTTTCCATTGAATGTTAGGCCGCCAAAATATTTGGCATATGTTGAGTGGTTTTCAGCATTCAAACCTCAGCCGGAACGACACCACTTGATGTACAAGGTTTCCCGAGTCATCAGGAACGGTGATCGTTTGGCCAGCATCATCCCTGTGGATAACATTCGACGTAGTATCCATCTCTTGCCGAAGTTTGGTCCTGTCGCACCACCAGAGTGGAGGTCGTACAATGTGCTGGATAAATGTCCAGTATTCTTCGCCAATCCGTGGACTGATCGTCATATTTATGCAACTCTATACTAGGATAAAGCATGTACACGAGCATTGTGAGAAATCCCCGTCCAATTATCAGTAAAATGACTTAGGAGGAGGGGATACTGATATTTTCTGACAGGCGCCAGCAGGAGGCAGCCTGGCGACTTCCTATGTCCCTTTTCCGTGTCCCTCAGGACGAAAAAAGAGGACATAGGTGATTTAACGAGTGGCTGGGAAGGCAGCAGTGGCAAAATAAACGGGACCTTGGGGTATTGAACCAACGCAAGGGTTAATAAAGTCGAAACAATTAACCACTAGACCATATACCAGAAATATATAGAGTTAACGAGCTGACCGGGAGGTTGTCAAAATTTTTCACCAAATGAGCATAAAAGTATCTCAGGTTCCATCAAATGTGAAAATTCAGAACAAAGATTGCACATTTGTAGATATATTTGCGCAAAGTGTGACCAAAATTGCGAAAATTGCAAATTTCTTCGAGGCACAAAAAACTATTTGACAAAATTGCATAAAATTCTCAGGGAGGTTTTCCCTGATGCAAAGTCTGGTACTTGAAAACTGAAATTCTGGACAGCAGGATGCACCGACATTCGACGTACTGGCCAGATAGCTCATAAGTAAGTAAATCCACAGTCAGAGTGTGAGAACGAGTACACAGTCAAGAATCCTATGCTGAAAGAGACTATTAACCAATCCGCACAATGATAACATTCCAAGAAGCCCAAACAAAACATATTGAACCAAGGTGCAGTCAATGACACGACAAAATCACTCAATTGCCATAGCAGGCTCAACAAGTCATCATCCCCATGTGCACGACACGGAGCGACGGTGGCGCTGCGATGCACGGCCAAAAATAGCTGCAAGAGGACGGAAATGGTAAAGGGTGGATCTAAGAAAGCCAAGGAATGAAGGATACAAATGATACCAAGCTGGAGAACTGAATTAAAGTCCTGGCAGAACAATCGAAACCCGGCTAGCAAGGACAACGGCTGAGGGGGAAAAGAGCAGTAATACCAAAAAGGAATGTGCACGGAATGTAAAGCAAGAAATACGGGTCGATCCAAATTCTGTAAGAAAATATCGCTTGTAAAGCTAAAGCGGATAGATGCAATATAATGTAAAGTCATCATGGACCCAGATTGACCGAGTTGAGAACTTAAAAACAACTTTGTAGGGTTTTATGGCAGGTAAATGAAGGGAGAAGGAAGTCTGCAAATGAAAAGGGAGCCCAAAGAAGTTGGTTAATGCAGCCAGAACACACGATCGAACTTTGGCCTGTGTACGCTGTGGGCTTGATTCGCACTGGCAGGTGTCCCTGAATTCCGGGCAAATAACAATACAAAAGGGAAGTAACTGAGTTGCATAAAGCTGGCAGATGAACCACAAATGACGGAAACAGAGCGGCCGCAAAATTACCGCCAAAACAGCGGGAATCAAGTACTGACACAAATGAAGAAAGCGAAAATGAACCGCAGAAAATTTGAAACCAGAACAGAAGGCAGAGAAAGCACTCAATGTCAGTTATAAGGACAGAAAAAGAAAAGGATGGTACCCTCTATGGCCACTCGAATACGTAACTAGGAACAAATAAACAACAGAAAAGGTCTGGTAAGCACTCCACAGAACCAAATTGCATCGAGAGCCAAGGAAAAAGGAAGAAATTATAGGACATTCTGTGGATTACTAGGCAATGAACTTGCAGGAAAGCCATCATGCCTCTGCGCTAAACCCAATCAGCGGACAAAGCAGTGGTGTCTGAGGACATTCACATCCATAGAATATGCCCGGAGCTGGCCCGGCAGGCATGGAATATGACCTGGAACGGCGTGCACGGGGAATCGCTGAAAAAAGAGACGATCAGAAAAGCTCTGAAGGGAGCCCAAACGATGAACCTATCGTTTGTCGCGGTGGGGGGAGGCCAGTCCATACTGCTGGAGAAGGCCATCAAGCGCCAGTGCCCGCGCCTTCCAAACTTCCTCCTCCCTTTTCAGGTGTTCCACTGCTTCCTCTAACTGTTGAAGGTGCAGTGATTTGCGCTTACGAGTACGGCGCGCGGCCAGAGTATTCTGACGTCGCCGAAATTGAATTTTCTGCTCGTCAGGGCCATTGGCGACGAACAAGCGCCGAGGAAAATATGTCTGTTTCTCTTCCAAGGCAGGAGTCGGCTCTCGGAATGGAGTGCTGCAATCCCCGAGCCGCCGGTGAGTCATGTAGACGTGACCCAGGTAGGGAGACCGGTTTCGTAAATCCTTGCAGCGGTGGGCAGGTTGAGGGCTCGGCTGTGGCGGTAGGTATCGGGTGTGCGATGAAGAGCTGTCCGAATTCACATGTTCCCCGGGTCCGGAGCTTGGACCTCCGGGGGGAAACGTCGTGACGTTCAGGGACGTAGTACCCCGCTCACTTTCTGATGGTAGGCGGCGCGCGGTCGATGTGAACGACGTCCTCGACCCCAGACCACGAGGTGCAGAAAACGATCTCTCGCCATTCCATATGGAGTCAGACAGCTCTGTGGGGTATGGGTCTAACCCAGAATCACCCCATCTGGTGATATCTCCCGGCTGCGGGCGTTGTTGTGATTTATGCTCCGAGAGGAATATTTCTCGGCGGTGTGATTTGGCTGGTGATTTGACAATTGATGACGCACTTGACTCGGGCCACCATTGCGGTATCAAAAACGGGGGCACGACTGTGAACTGGCTAATTTGTCTTTGCAGCACCCTGCAGAAGTGTGTTAGCAGTAGAATACATGTTGTACGGCCCATGGCTGCCGGGCCCGCAGGACCACAATATGACTTACAATTGGTGGCCGAGGTGTCTCCTTTCCCTTGCGTATGGATCGACATCCAGCGGCTTGTCCCAAAGAGACCAATTCGGGGGCGGCGGCTCGAGCAGAGGGGTGGCATCCGGCTCCAAGACGGTAGGATGAAGGGTGTCGTCTAGCACTGCGCCCACGTGCCGTGCAAATCCAGTAACAGAGTGATCGGATCCTCTGACTGAGAACATCACGCCGCGGTTGTGTTTCCGCGGAGCATTGTTGTATGGCTTCCAACGAACTCGATCCTGGGACATCGTCGAGGTGGTGGAAGTGGAAGTCAAGTATCGGGTGGCACGTGTCGCAGGCTCGCAGCGAATCCGAGAGGAATACATATTTGGAAGCGCCGATGAAAGGTGAAGATTACACCCATTTGTTGGCTCGAAACCAGCCCCTCAAGTTTGCCCTCTTTTCTTTCCCCAGAACAAGCGTACACCACCTTATCGCTATCCTCACCCCACCTCGTACTTGCTCACCAATGTCTCAGCAACGTGCCCCCTCTGGTCGTGCTCGCCTTCCTGCCGCGTGCACCTATTCCGCCTTCCTATCGATTTTCTCCCTTCCTCCTCTCCGCCACTCGCCATTTCTACTCCTCTCCGCATGTTCTGCCTCCTCCTCAACCCGCGCATGCTTTACTCCGATTCTTCCTCGTCCTCTGTCAATCACCCAGTATTCTTCCCGCGTCTCCGCGATGCACCGGCGATATTCCCCGCGCCTCGCGGGGTGCACACCATCCATCTGGATGAGTCACCATGACCTATTGCCAGTCTCACGCCGATCTTGAGGCTCAATCCTCTGGGTCGCAAACCCACCGCCGTTCTCTAAGATTTGTCTTCTATGCTTGCGGCGGTCTTTCATTATCCATCCAACCTCTTTGATTTGACGCCTTTGCAACGCCCTTCAAATATGAGTACATACTCCAGTTCATTTCAAAAGGATCGAATATTTGTGACCAATGACAGATCGCCCGGGTCCCGCACTTATGAGGAACACTTCTGTTTTATTGTGTACAATCTTTGTGCGTCGGAGGCCATCTGCTGCCTCCATAATGATGGATTATTTATTCCTCCGGCCCTAGGTGCGCCGAGACCTTCACACTTTCGTTCGAGTACCTGATGCGGTAGGTCGATATGACATTCCAATTCCCTTCTAGCTCTATTCGCGCCGACAACTGCGGATGATCATAGCCAATTCCTCAGAAATGCGGCATTTCGAGATGACGCGTCGGCAAACTCCTGCGGCCACTGAGCCGTTTACAGCCCAGTTAATATACTTGGCCGATTGCCTAGTATGGGAGACCAAAACGACCCAAAATGAGCGCCGCAATCGATTGCACCGGGCGAGAGAGAAAGAAAGAAGAGAAAGAGGCAAGATGACCAGTAGAAAAACCAAGATGTGATCAAATAAAATCAAATCCAAATATGGAGATTCTGGTTTTGGCACCCATACCACGGACTGATCGCCCTCCGTTATCAACATAGGGTATTGTGGCCACTGTCGAGACATTTGAAAATCTTCATTTTAACCTTCCACACGTGTTATACGGACTTCTTTTTTTTTTGCTCACAATTAGGGCTGTCACGTGGGCAATCAAAACGTTCAACCTTTCGCAAAAAGCCCAAAACTTTCTCAAAACTGCACAAATCTATGATTTCTACCCCGAGGCCTACATTCTTCTCCCGGGCCTTACAGCTCTTTGCAGAACTTAGGGCGCGGACAGAAATTTTGCCTTTTTGGGCACTTTTTGATCCTTTTGCTCAGGACAGCTGCCCTGGGCTCAATTCAAGCCCATTTGCCTCGTGGGCTGGACCACTCGATTTGCATTGAAAATCCTCAGCAAACCGCATCCTCAGATCCTCAACACAGCCCTTAAAAAGCTTTCCTGGCATCAATAATCAGATTTATTGGCATTTTTTGCACAGGACAGCCGCTCCGGCCTCAATTCCAGCCCGTTTGCCTCGAGAGTTGGACCATTCAATTCTTATTGGAAATTTGCAGCGAACCACATCCTCGGATTTTCAACGCGGACCGTCAAAGGCCTTCCTGACATCAATAATCAGTTGTATTCGCATTTTTTTGCACAGGACAGCCGCCCCAACCTCAATTCCGGCCCATCTTCTTCAAGAGTTGGACCATTCGATTTGCATTGAAAATACGTCGCGACCCGCGTTCTCAGATTTTTAACGCAGCCTGCAAAAGGCCTTCCTGGTATCAATAATCAGATTTATTGGCATTTTTTGCTCAGAACAGCCACCCCGACTCTAATTCTACATGAATTGAGGCACTATTACTCAAGTTACAGATGTCCTCTGTAGAAACACTATGAAACTGGTATTCTCGAACTAAAAACTCGATTCAGATGCCGGGAATCGATTACGCGATCTACACGTATGTTTCAGCTCTCGAAATGGGGACCACAGCGCTGAGTTCGTTATGTAGTTCGGACGACCCGGATCCCTCCCTCTCGAGTTCCATTTCCCCTACTTACGACTCTAGCGCATCATATGTACCTTCGGGAACTTCCTCGAGCGCCAGAAAGAAACTGCCTATTGCTGCCATAGCCGGCGGAGTCGTGGCAGGAACCATCGCCATTCTCGCGGGTTTATTGATCGCGCGGCGGACGAGACACCTTACTAGTCTCGAATTTTGTCTTAGTACACTTAGTTTTGCCCATTTATTTATTTGGCATGTTTTCGGCCTTGCATTTTTTACCTCTCCTTCCTCAGCGGCGTGTTTTCTTGTATTACATTTGCGATACCATACTCTGGAAATTTCTATATGCATACATACACCATCAAAAAATCCGGCCTTACCGGATTTCCTTTTGGAGATCACGAAATTTTTGAAAATCACCGCTGTCGTCATACGCGTACTCATGGCCGAAAACGATGGTATACACAGTTCTTCGCGTTCTCATGGTATTCCTCACTGATAGTGGTACCTTAGACGCGTCACAGTGCGTAGAATCAGTGCTCAAAACACCTGTTTCCGCAAGGTAGAAAAGGTCGGAGGGGATATAGGGGCCAACAAGAGACGGAAGACAAGCCAGCGTACCTGGAAGGACAGCAATCATCAGTAAAACTACACTTTTGTCTTTGGCATCTTTTGTCTTTCAAAGGCATCTTTTGGTATCTTTGTCTTTTGATGGAGATATTCTGTCTTTGAAAGACATCTTTGAGCATCTTCTGTCTTGTACAATTCCATCTTTCATCTTTACCAGCACATCTTCTTTTCACCTGTTGGAATATATATAAATTCACCAGCTTACTTCCAGAATAGAGACTATTCGTGTCCATACCGCCACTTGTCAGAAGTTGGTCGACCAGTGTGCCAACAACGAGATCAGCAGTGGAGAATTCCTACAACGCCTTCGGGAGGGGGTACTAGGGTAAACCCTGCTGTGCCGTGGGACTATACACCGCTGCGCACCCTGGTGTCCCTTCACGGCGCCGAAGCTGGTCGAGGTGAGCGGATTTGTTTTTTGTCTGGAGCTGGCACCACGACACCCACGGTTCGTCGCCGTCCTCCATTCCCCACTGGCACCCCGTACTCAGCCCTCAACCGACCCTGCCCCATCTCGCACCAGTCTTCAACGCTTTACTTGCTATCGCTGGACGCGGCCTTCGACCACACATGTTTATACCTAGCCCGTATGCAGTTCCTTCCTCCCATCTTTGTGATTTCGCGATCCTTCAGAACCTGAATCACTCTGGTAGTGTGTCCTTACGCAAAGGGTATGTTCATTCCAGCCAAGATTTCCATCAACTGAATACTGCCCCGCACGTTCAGTGGCCCAAATTAGGAACTAACGTCTGCTCGGGCCTCACAACGCAATCCGCCACCTAATCCAAATACATAGGTGAGCCGAAGGATATACATTTTACATGTCGTGTACGGACATGCTGCCGACGACATACTTTGTGCAGGTCTCCGCACGTCAACTCCAGGGCTGCGGGCTATTTACTCGGAGTAGAAGATCTTGGTGCGAACCCCACAAACATCTCCGCTTATTCAATGTCTTTGGACCAAACCTACCCGAAACACGGCGAGGAAACAGGCAAGATGAACGTAGCACACTGCTTCATTAACAGATGAATTGATACTACGATGTACATGATTCCGCTTTCATGCCGGTCAATTGATGCTACCGCCTCGGTATCAAATTACAGCATAGGACTGACGTGTCTGGATACTTCTCTTTCACACATTGGGTATCCTACCGGATCTAAGTACGGCTGCGAACAGATAAAGACTCGCCGTATATGTCCAGAGATTTCCACTGACATTGTCATGTTGATTGCAGTATGACACATTGTTTAATCCTGGTGCCACAATCCTGCCCCAGTGTGTTCTCGGTCATGATCTACTAAGGTCTTTCCTCCGTACCGAAATGCCTGTCTGCGCTCATACTCCTGCTTCGTGCTGATCGGCCACGAAACAGTTCCAACTGCTAGACCAGGGGAATACCTTCCGCTACCGACATCCTGCCGTGCGTCCAGATGTCGGGCAGTTACAAGACTATTTTCTGGTGAACCTAGCACAATCTGACCTCGCGCACCATCAATGGGAGCACCCGACACAGAATGGCCCGCAGCTCGGAAGAATGCGTTCTTCTCTCCCTTCTGGCAATCTGGAAAATACATGACATGGTATTCTGTATGGTCCCAGCTTCTCAAAAACCGGACCTCACCGATTCGTCCCAGAGACATTCGGCGTTCCGGCAGACAGACAGCAGACATGGGATTGAAAAAGGCGAAGCACGCGCCAGTGGGTCGAAGAGGAAAGCCCAGCTATTATTACGAAGCTGTGGACGAGTCAGAGTAGCTAGAGGCTAATTTATAAATGTTGGAACCTGTGTGTACAGGTCGATCATCCACTTGAGCGGTTGAATCTCTATTCAAACACCGGTGCCGTTTGAACAGTTGTCACTGTTTGAACACTGAAGTGGTCTCGGGGTTTTTTTGTTTACTGAACAATAGTCGAAATATACAGGATGAATCTCAATCATACACGGAATAAAACACAGAAGAATAAGGGCTTACCATTGTCGATTTTCGCTACTGTGGCCCCAAGAACACCGTTGGCCTGAATACACCGACGATAAGTGTCCTTGTGCCCAAACGTCACTTTGCTGAGAGCGGGACAGGGGTGATTATGGCCGAGATCATTATGAATGATGAGGACTTGGCGGATGGACGAGTCCTTGGGGACATAAATCCATCGCAATGCAGTACAGGGATAATTCTTGATTTCCCCCTGCACTTGCAGTCCATTCACGATATGAGCGTGAGCTGAGAAGTAATCCATATCGTTGACTTTGAAGTAGTCACCGAGGATCAATTGAAACTGTTCGATGTCAGCAGAGTTCTATATGTCAAGATGGCATGTATACGCACCTGATGTGCCCAACACGAAGGTAAAATTAACCAGTAGCGCTTTTTACCGAGGTTGAGCCTGCCCTTCTTACTCCTGCCATCCACATCGGTGGTGAAGTATCGGATTTTGCAACTAAATTTCTTCTCGGCGCGGTCGATCATGTCCTCAAAGAGCTCGCACTGGGTGGTTCCGTCCTTGTTCAATGCCGTGACCTCTATGAGCTCGAGCAAGTGTGACTGGATGAATCATAAATACCCTGAACAACTTCACATTAATTTCACGTACCTTATAATCCACGTTTGCGCAGATGGTGTTGACGGAATCTGTCTTCTTGCACTTCCAGCCATCGGTTCTGTGATTTGGGCTGAGTAACAATAGATCCCAGATCGAAATTGGGACTCACGACAGGCCCGCATCCTTATCTTTTAACACCTTTTCGGTCTTGAGCTCAACTTCCTCCGCAGCATCGTCAAGGAGTCGGCCGCCCACGACTTTCCCCGTTGGCATAATTTCCGGGGCGGTCAAATGTAACATGCCAAATAGAACCAGCATCTCAGGTTCTCGAAACGCCCTGAGGGGCAGTCCTCCCGACACGACACGATGGCTCGGAGCGCCTGCCGTTGCACTGCAGCTATCTCGGGCACGGCATACAGCATGTTGTTCCTTTGGTACGTCGTGAGTGTGGACTGAGTTTGGTGCTTCTTCGCCTTTGGTTCCGTCGGATCCGGTGTATCAGAACGAGGATGCTTCTTTACTTCTTTAGCCTCACTTGCTTCCTTCCGCTGGGCCGTGGCCTCGGCCTTGGCTTCGACAGAAGCATTCGGACAGGTGGTCCTCCCACCGAGAATGTGTGCAATCCATGGCCCCTTGAGAGAGATAGTATGGCCGACAGCAGTGCATGCTGGATTAAGTGAGCTATCAAACAGCTCGAGGGTGACCAATGTCGTACCATCCAGGTAAGACTGTCCTTTCGTCAATATGTCGGTCATTGGAGACCCAGCAGCTTCGGCCTTGCAGTAGGTCTTGTAGTTATTGAACAGGAGACTTGGAAGTGGGGGACTTTCGTAGCAGAAAGAACTGAGTAAATTCCGAGTAATCCTACAGTTTTAAATACAAGTGAATACATAGCTATATAAATAAATACGAGCAACAGTAAGTGAGTGCATAGGTAAATGTCCAGGGGACAGTAGAGAGAGATACGGGGGTGAACGACGAGTTCAGAGCCCCCGGCGGTAACCCTGGCGCCTAGTAGGCGCCCGGCCCGGTGAGGCGGTTTGTCATCCAACACTCCCCCTCAAACCGCACGGAGTCCGAGGGCGGCCGCGAAGTGCTTCGCCTTCACGCTGGGAAGGGCCTTCGTCAATGTGTCTGCCACCATGTCTTGAGTGGGGCAGTAGACGAGTCGAATCGAGCCATTCTCGATTACGTAACGAATAAAATGGTATTGAATGTCGATGTGCTTCGTGCGAGCGTGAAATTGGCCTATGTCGGAATAGGCCAGCGCAATGGCGGACTGATTGTCGCCGTGCAGCGTGGTGGGGTGCTCGAGTGGACGGAAAAGCTCGCCGATGAGTTGCCGAAGCCAGATGGCTTCCTTTGCAGCATAAGTCATCGCGACATATTCGGCCTCCGTGGTCGAGAGCGTGACGAGTTCCTGTTTCTTGGAACTCCACGACACGGCGCCGCCATCAATAATAAAGGCATAGTCTGAGATTGCTCGCCTGTGCTCCTGGGACATCCCGTCCGCATCCGAAAATCCTTTGAGTCCGCGTTTCCCCGCGCCATAAGTGAGGCGCCAATCCTTCGTGCCTTGAAGGTAACGGAAAACACGCTTGGCCGCCTCCCAATGAGCTGGTCCGGGGTTATCAAGGAATTTTGATAACACCCCCACGGAGGACCCCTGATAATACCCTTGGATCCCAGATCCCGGTTCGGACAAAATTTCGTCGATTTGGACCTTAAACCTAGGTCCGTTTCGGACAAAAATGGGGGGTCCGACGACGACAGCCTAGGTCCCAGTTCGGACAAAATCTTCGGGCCCTGGGCACCTTCACCCGCAGGATCTGTGTTACCCTCGTAGCCTACTTGGTGTGGTTACTTGCTTTCCTTATCATGTAATATTTTCCGGTCTTTTTGCGCGTTCGAGCCCAGGCAAGCGCAATTTTTTGCCTTCAATCGCCTTCCTTTTTCAGATTTATTTGCATTCAGACGGCGTAGCCACATAAATATAAATACCTTTTTCTCGTCATCTTCTCGCACTCGCCGGGCGCTCAGAGTCAGCATGGCTACCATCGTGGTCGACAATGAAAAATAATTTATTGCGGACGACCCTTTCTCAATTCAATACCGCTATGACACTATTTAGAAAGCAGGGCAAAAAGGCGGCGGCGCCGCGGCGGCAGAGGGTGATTCTGGTGAGGAGGCAGAATAAATTCTTGGCACGGAACCAGGTGTTCTTTATACACTTTAGATTGTAAAAAACGCTTTTTTGGGGCACTTGTAGGCCATATACGACGTGCGGAGCAAAAAAAACGGATTTTTGGAGGCTAGTACCGGTTCGGACAAAATTTGGCCCATCCGGACAAAATCTGTTCGGACAAAAATGGGCCGATCGGGTCTGGTCGGGATCTAGCCTCCAAAGGGATTATCAGGGGTCCTCCCCACGGGGAACGCGATGTCGGGCCGAGTTCCGATGGCAGCCCACGTGAGCCAACAGCCTCACGGTATGGGACGCGTTTCATCGCGGCAATGTCCGAGACACTGACAGGGCAGTGTTCTGTCGTGAGCTGCACGTTCGGGTCCATTGGCATCGTGACTGGCTTGGTGTCGGTGAAGTTGAAGCGTTGGAGGATGGATGTGATGTAGGATTGTTGGGATAATGAAATTGTGTGTGCTTCGCGGTTGCGCTTGATTTCGATGCCCAGCAACCAGCTGACAGGCCCAAGGTCCGTTATCTTGAAAAGCGTGCCGATGCGAGTCTTGTAGTCCTCGAGTAGTTCGGGGGAACTGCTTGTGATGGTGCAGTCGTCGACATGGATGGCCATGATGACGACATGGCCGTCAGTGTGCGTGTGAAAGACAGTGTGGTCAGATGCGCTTTGTATGAAACCAATCTCAGCAAGAGAGCGGCTGAGAGTCTCATACCAGCGCCGTCCACCCTGCTTCAAACCATACAACGCCTTGTTGAGCTTCACGACGTACTTGCCGCGGTCCGCTGTTTCATAACCGGGGGGTTGCTCCATGTAGATCAGCTCGTCGGCATCTAGTTCGCCGTTGAGGAACGCGCTGTGGAAGTCGAACATGTCCACGTTCCAGTTGTTGCGCGCTGCGATCGCGAGAATCGTCCGAATTGATGCGATTTTGGCCGTGGGAGCGAAGGTTTCGTAATAGTCGACGCCATGTACTTGAGTGAAGCCTCGCGCGACGAGGCGAGCCTTGTATTTGTCGATTTCTCCCGCGGCGTTCTTCTTGATGCGGAGGACCCACTTGGCGTCCACAACGTTCCGGTGTTCCGGCCTGTCAATCAACTGCCAAGTGCCGGCGGCTTTCAGCGCGGCTAACTCCGCGTTGATCGCCACTTCCCAATGCGGCCAGTCTGGCCTCTTCTTCGCCTCCTCGAATGTCGGATCGAGTGCCTCTGACTCCGACGTCGCGGCGGCTAGCCCGTGTTAGAGGATGGCCACCATTTCCCAATCCTGTGACAGCTCCGCGCTGGCGCCTATCTCAGGCTCTTCTCCGACTGTCTGTGTGACATCGGAGGGTGCTTCTGGCTCGGATGCAGCGGTGCGGCGGAGGTATTCCGCACCGCTTTCTGGCGTGCGCGTGAACGGTTTGCGGGCACGGGTGGAACGTCGAGGTATGTCCGTGTCTTTGGGGTCGCCTTCTTGTGGCTCGAAGTCGGGTCCAAGCGGGTCTGTGCGCGCTAACTGGCGCCGTAATTTGTCGACAGATGGTGATGCGGGTAGCGACGGCGATGGCGTGGGCGGCGTGCGAGGTGCCGTAGTGGCTGGGGCAGGAGATGGAGTTATAGCGGGAGGAGGAGCGGCCATTTGGTGTGTGGTCGCATTTGAATTTCCAGACGACAACTGATTGTCATCTTCCTCCTCCCCCTCAAGCAGTAACTCGGCTGGAATTGGTACCAGCTCGTCATCACTGTCAAGTTTAACGCTCCGTTCCACAGCAATGGTGCGCTTGCCTTCGAAATAAATTCTGTGCCCACTGCTGACTTCATCAAAACCAACCCAGCGGCCGATCTTTCCGCGTCCGCCTAATTTGGAGTCCTTCGCGTCGTGGACCCACACCTTCGCACCGAACTCCGGGAGGCGTCGTAGGTCGGGTTTCTTGCCATACACCATTTCGTATGGTGTTTTGTTGTCCAGCGCGCGTGTTGAAGTCCGATTTTTCAGGTAAATTGCGTGTGCCACGGCTTCACCCCACAAAAATTTTGGAAGACCGCTGGCATGTAGCATTGCGCGGACGCGTTCCAGGACCGTGCGATTGAGGCGTTCTGCGACGCCGTTGTGCTCCGGGGTGTCGTGCACGGTGAAACTTCGCTCGGTTCCCATTTTGGCAAGGTGCGCGTCGAACTCGTTGCGCCAAAATTCCCCTCCGCGATCGGAGTGGAATTTCTTGATCTTGACACCGAATTGAACCAGGAGCCACGCTTCGTATGCCTGGTATGAGTCGAAGGTCGCGTCCTTCGTCCGCTGCAAGTATAGGCGGGACCAGCGCGTGCAATCATCCGTGAAACTCGCGTAGTACTCACGACGGTTGATTGTCTCTGTCGGCGCGGGCCCCCAGAGGTCCGAGTGGATCATGTCACCCATTGCGGCAGCACGCTTCTCTTTGCGGACCTTCGCAACGGGTTTGCGCATTGTTTTGGCGTACCGGCACGAGTCACAGGACTCAATACTTGTTGATTCGTCCAACTTGATGCCAGTCACCAAGCCGTCTTTAACAAGACGCTTGGCTGCTTCCGGCGAGATGTGTCCCATCCGGCGGTGCAAGTCCTCGATGGAGACGGTCTCGACGGCGCTTGCGGCGATTTCCGGAGTTGCATTATTCTGAACGCGGTACGTGCCGTTCTTCTTCTTCACCATTCCCAAGAGTTTCTTTTTCTGATCGAAAATCCTGCAGACGTGAACTATTCTCTTCTTTGCGACATAGCAAAGGAAATTTGGGACAATGTGAGCGCAGGGACCCTTTTTTCAAATACTTCTGTGACTTTCCTCTTACTCAGAATCTCATTTGGGAACGGTCAAAAATTCCTAACGTCGAAAATTTTCCGAGTCAGTTTTATTGTCACGTGCCATTTCTAATGGCACTTTCCCCTACTACACCACCAATCGAGAATTTTATTTGGCCGACGTTGGTTTTTGATGTTTAATCGAGAATTCTCGTAATATCTCCATGGCGTCCAGTAAACATTGTGCAGACATTTCGGTGAGATATGTCGGACAGACATTAGTCCGACCAGTCCGTGATGTCTGGTTGATATGCATGATGCTGAAAACATTTGCGCGCACATCAAACAAAGGCCGGGTTTTAACCTGCATATTTTCCATCCTGCGGACAGATTCATTGAGCATGCATGTTCAAGCTACTCAGCTCCAGATGCTCCGTCCATCTCCCCCAAGTTGCCAAATTCTCGCGCAAGCGTGGGGAGCCATCAATTGAGGGTCGGTGCCCACCGTCGGATCAGACGCTGATCCCATCTTTTGGTTGATCGTGTCATTCGCTGTCATTCACTTTTTTCCTCCCGCACCATGTCACCCTCTCCAAAGACACTTCTTCAAGACCATCCCCTTCAAGAGCCTCTCTTTCCCGTGCCGTGGCTGGCCCACTCTAAGCCGCCAGTCCACTCCAAGTCTATCTCAAGTCCATCGGGATCTGGTGTCAAGTCGTCAAGACTCAAGTCACTCAAGCCGTCAAGACTCAAGCTGCCATGGCCAAGCTCCAAGACTCAAGCTCCTTGACCCTCTGCTCTCTCGGGTATTTCCTGGTGTTCTTTCCCCCAAGGCTCAAGTTGGATGCGGCAATACAATCTGAACACGCCGCGGTTTTTTCCTTTCTATTTTCTTCTACTTTCTTATCGTAGTTTCGTCGCTTGTGACGTCCACCATGTACATAGTTGTGAATGAATATGTTTTTGTTTCATTTTTGAAAAGCATTTATAAAGTTGTAAAGAAATTTAAAAACTATTTCAAAGTGTGTTCATACAATATCATCTCGATGTCCCACCAATGTCCACTTGTCAGTGGGACATCTGAAGATTTGACTGTTTTTGTCTGACGCACCTCTTTCCGATGTCAGGACGACATTTGATCTGAAATGTTGTACAAATGTTTGATCCGAACGGCGGTGTACTAAGTTCTCCCAGTCCCTACGTTCGAGTAACCTTTATATTTTTTCTTTCTTTTTCAGTTTTGCTCCGATTGGCCTCAAATAACTTCCACACTACTACTGTGTCTTGTCACTCAACGTAGGGACTGGTTACGAGTCTAACACAAGTGCCCTGCGTAAGGAGGACACTGTAGAAGTAGGTGTACTGGTGAGCTCGGCCAATCCAAAGAGTTTGACGCACCTCAGAATTGGTGACAACAGAACTGGCAGGCAAAAGTGGCTGATCCGCACCGTCCCGACCCTTCTTCCAGGCGCTAAGATTGGTGGAACCAGATCCCAATCCCCCCTCCATGAGCTGAGCAGTCTCACGAAGCGATGTCAGCTCTGCAGTGATCGCTTTCACCCACTCCGCACGGTCAGGGCGACGCATGGCCTCTCGCCATGTGTCAGTTTCAACTTCAACTACTACTATCTCTCCCTGAAAATCAGTGCACTCAGGGCCTCCTTTGGAACCTCTTTGATTGTTTGACATAATCATTGCATCTCGAGCGCGTTGAACGCGTTGAACACGTCGATGCGGGTGAGGTGTGTGGTGACTAGAGTGAATCAGACTGATTCTCCTTGTCAGATGTGATTCGTGGCCTTTGGAGCTGCTGTGCATGAGAAACTTGGTTCTCTAAGTAACAGACCACATTTTTTGTGAATCCCAGTGCTTTGGCACTGTCATGTGTTGCTGAACGCGTCGGTAGGTTGAGAAGTGAGACTTTTCAGCGTGATCTAGATGATTATATTATCCATAAATTCCTTTTCAGGACGCATATCTCCAGAGGTCGACGAGAGCTCCCACACACCACAGAATGACCCCAAAAAAATCTCCAGAAATTTTTAAAACAGTGAATATAGGTAATTTTGGAAGCAGAATTTTGATATCTGGTTGGACACATCAGTAGGTCAAGAAATGAGACTTTTCGACGCGATTAAGCTGATTATATAATCCAAATTTTCCTATTCAAGACACATATCTCCGGAGGTCAACGAGAGCTTCCACACATCCCGGAATACCTCGGAGAAATTGTCAGAGACTTTCTAAACAGTGAATAGAGGTATTCTGGTAAGCAGAATTTTAATATTGGCTCGCGACCAATCTCCTTGACCGCTGGCGCCGACCCTCGACCAAATCTCAATGGTCAAGGGTTCACACGTATGAGAAAATTCGAGCCACGTCGCAGTGGCTATCTCCTTGAACGCTGGCGCCGACCCTTGACCGAATTTTAATGATTAAGGGTTCACACGCATGTGAAGATTGAGTCACGTCTCAGTGACAGCTCTGAAAATGCCGACCATCTCTCAATGGTGTAGCCAACCAAATATCATTGGCTGCTGGAGTCTCCAACCACAACTGATTGGTCGAAGGGAGAGTGTTATGAAAGAAGAGAAAATGTACTTCCCTACTGAGAGAGCATCTGATTTAAAACCAGGAACAACTGGGTTCAACACCTTCTTCGGGGAATGAGCGGACGCAGCGATAACACGAGCTCTTTCAATCTCGTCGGGGTCAGAAAACAGAATCTGAGGTGAATTGTTTCTGAGGGCCCGAAGGCGAGATTCAAGAGCCGCGATCTCGGATAGGTGTTCGGTGGTGGGGTCCCGAGTTGGTCGGTTGCCAGAATGTTCCGTCGTTTGGTTGCTAGTGGGCAGTGGACCAATGAAGAACGAACTCGTGGAATATTTCCGGCTCACCACCGCATCCGAACTATTCAGCGATGATATTGACCCACTCCAGTTGTGGTACAGCCCTCGTAAAAAATTCCCCAACCGTATTCGACAAAGGAAACGCAAACGACTTCGTCGAAAGCGCTTTTGGTCAGCTGGAGTCATGGATATTATAACTTTTAACCAGCATGATAAATGGAAGCGATTTGGCCTCCAGCTTTATGTTGGTCTTGATCCATTCCCAGGCGGAATTGCTTGGCTGAAGATCTGGTGGATCAAAATTCAAAGCTTATCACCACCTATTTTTTGGAAGTTTGTCGGTCCGTTGGTGGTATGTCTCTTCTGATGAGACGTCTTATGTCTTATGTTATATCTTGTGACTCTGCAGGCATACCTCTCATAACTCAAAGCGATCTTGACTCTGAGAACAATGGCATCGCTAATTGTCATACAGTGACCCGACAGCGCCTGGATCCGTCTCTGAATGGCACCCTTCAGCATCGCTGGACGAGCAAGACTGGAATGTCAAGCCGGAGGCATGCTGGTCTCAGTTGCGGTGCAACTGGACTCCTGGTTTTGTGGACAGTGGTGTGAATGAGAACTTGTATGACCGGAATAATCCATTGCAAAGGTCTGATACTTGCTCTAGCGACGATATGTATGGCTCACCTTCCAAGTCTTCCAGGCTAGAGCACTTCTGAGAATATCATGACGTGCAGATTCGCATTGACAATATTCACCTTTCAACCATCTTATCAAGTGAAGTTAGTCAGGATGGTCAATGTCAGAAAAGAAACAATATAACACAACCTTAATTTCCTTTCAAACACGGTCCTGGCAGGATCCGGATGTTGTGGCGAAACTTGGCCATGCAATCGGAAGTGACGGAAGATACCCCACATCGGTTCATCGTAAACTATCTATTTCCTCGAAGATCTAGCCTTCTACGCTTGCGGCTTGCTCATTTTACTCTGGAATATAATTGTAACTACTCCTGTGCACGGGTCTTGGCGACAGCTGGTCCAAAACTGGTGCGGGGCTCCCGTCAAAACACTCACTGGCAGTACGTTGGGGCGCAGAAATATGACTGACATCTTCCAAGGACGGCAAGAAAGCAAACTCCTGCTTAAGGTTCCTCAAGACCTAATTGCGAAGCTCGTATCGCGTCCGCATCATATAGCAGTTTCACGTGTTCTGTGGAAGTCCCTGGTTCAATCCCAGGTTAGGTCGTGACCCATCGGTTTGATTTCTTTTTGATCGCTATTTGCTCTCAGCTCTCTGCATCACTCCTATCCCCTCACCGAACTATTCCTTCTCGTAGTCCTTTCACTCTCCATCCAAATTACAGCACCACTTGAAGAGCTGATGTTACAGCTGTTTGCGGAACTTAGGGGGCGGGCAGAATATATATATTTTTCCAATTTTGAATATTTTTGATCGTTTTGCATTACTCTGTAATACCCCATAGGTTTTTGGCCTCCACCAGGTCGGTTACATAGTAAAATCCCATAACTCTCTGATAGCCAACAGCACACGCGACGGTACTGGTTGGATACTTGCCGGTGTCCAAGCTCACATGTTTCACGGACGATGCTCGTTCGCTCGCGGGTTACCGTCTCTTCCACCACTGTATGTCCCTCGTCCTCAAGCCCTTGATTGCAGCGGGAAAGAAGGGGGTGGAGATGGTGTGCTCCGATGGCTTCATCCGCCGTGTCTTCCCAATTCTGGCTGCGTACGTTGCCGGCTACCCCGAGCAGTGCTTGGTGGCGTGCTGCAAAGAGAACAGATGTCCGAAATGTGTCGTGGATCCAAACGACCGAGGAAAGCGACTTGAATCCATTCTTCGCGACGAAGAAACTACCCTGCGCTAGCAGATCACCGAAACCGCAAGACGTCGACGTCAGAACAATTTGAGGCGGACGGGATCCGACCTGTGTACACACCTTTCTGGGCCGACCTTCCCTACACCGACATCTTTGGCTGTTTCACGCCCGACCTCCTACACCAGCTTCAC